>OLKM01001655.1:0-20000 GCA_900291075.1 Melanogrammus aeglefinus
TGTATCTTTTTCTGTTTTGGTGATCTGCCAGCTAAGGTCTTCCATCAGGAGGGGGGTGTGGGGGGGGGGGGGGGTGGGGGGGGGGGGGGGGGGGGATGATTGTTATTTGAGATCTAAACTTATACCTTTGTAAAAGTTGTTCATCAGACTATTAGGAAACAAAGAGTGACATTTGAATTTCAGTCCAGTCTATTTAGTGGTCATTGTAATGTGGGCCAATGCTGAACAACATCTTACTGATAATCTGTCTGTTGGAAGGTGAGGGACCTCTTCCTCATTGTTATTTCCAGCATGGGCTCTGTTAGAGAGAAAGAAGTTGCAAGTTTTTGTGAAACACACTATTAACTGAGCCAAATTATTAAAAAGAAAAAGGGTATACTTCACAAGCCTCTCTCATCTTCCACTCTCTGCAAGCTGATAAGTTCTCATCATCCTCGTAAGTGAACACAGAATGTGTGTATAGTTCAACAAAGTTATGAAAAATCTGGGAATATTAAGATACTTACAACAGCATGGAGGTCGTATTGCAAAAGTCTCAACGAGACAGAATACACCACAGTAACAGTAGAAAAGAATCATTAGACAGTTATGATTCCTCAGAAAATCCCATCCTAATAAACACATTTCAACCCTGATACCTATAAATAGATTGATATCTGAAAGCAAAAGCACCAATCGCAAAGAACTGGGACCTACTGCTAACAAGAAAAATCACGTGTGCCACTAAGTTGTGTCGAAAATGGTGCCATACTATGACGAACAACAGTAAAAGGAATTACGTACCATATTGCCATTTAATATGAATAACTTAACCATCTTATGTCGTCCCTCCTGTGAACCTGGGATGGGTGTCCGATAACTCCCCCCAGAAGATGCCCTCAGCAATGGGTCGTTCACTGTTCTTGACTGAGGCCATCTTTCAAGTCTCTTCTGATGAAGGGTGTGGGACCGCCACCTGTTGGCGGTCCCATCCTTTTTCTGTTGGCTCATTAATGGAGGTAAATTTATAATACATAACAGAAAACACTAACTTTGAATCTATCTAAAAAGCATTAGTGTTGCTTCATAGAGACAAATTAAATCTCGCAGTGTTGGGAATTTCTCTTCTTTTTTGCAGGATTTCCCTAATTACTTAAATATATCCAATTCCATGTTAATTAACCAATAAATGCTCACTAAAGGCAAACAACATCACAGATGCTTTACTTATTATAGCCCTTTACTTTGATATACTTTTTATATCACTCAGCTGCTTGCCAAAGTCCGTTTGGTGCCTTTCGGTGCACCTGTGCCAACAACACATCATATAATAAATTGTTGAATAATGAACATTCAAGACAAACATTTCTTTTTTCTCAAATAACACTGGACCGAGCGATGACCGTCAGGTCAATTTCCTGCCACCAAGATACCGCGCTTTGCTGCGCCACAGATGCTTTCTTTTTAAAAATAAGCTCACTTTCCCTGCATACGCATCCAGTTAATATTCCAACTCCAACTGGGAGAAGTAGGAAGGATCGAGCTGACCACTTTGCCATGGTGACATCAGTTATCTGTGTTCCACTGAATAAGGGCTTTTATATCGCTCAATGCACAAGCTATCACCTCAGGGTACCTTGACTCTGAAAGTTGATTGAACTAAGGTTTCACCTGTTCTCGAACCGAAAACTAAGATTTTGACCCTATCGCACGGAAATGACCTGGACTTCTGATAATTGTAAATTACCCCCCCAGCTTTTTGTTTCTGCGGCGCATTCGTCGCCGACTGATTCAGTGAAGTCTGTGTTTAACTCGAATTACTGACATCACGCCTCGGATCGTGACGTCAACACGCGCGCACGTCGCTAACAACATTGGTCGCTTGTGCCGTCCATTCTTCCGAATTATCGGGCCTTAAATGGGCCGCTCAACCCTACATCATCTCAGACATTCCTCCACGATTAAACATGTCAACTATACATCCCAAAGCCAGGAAATCGGTGCTTGTTCTGCGGGAAGACTGCCACAACTACACATTCTAGGTGCGATGCCTCCTTACTTTGGGGTAATTCACGTTTACACAGTATTAAGAAATCAAAGGTTATGAACTGAACAAATTTTTTATATTTCTGTCATAAAGTCCGGGGTATAGTTTTTTATAGTCTACTCCATCCAGCAACCCTACAGGTATTCCCGTTGCGATGACAATGAGCGATTTAAATATACAACTGCGCATGTCAACAAGTTGTCCATTATGTGTCTAATTGTCTCTCGATTTCTTCATTAAGCATCTTTTCTTGCACTTGATGCATCAGTTCATTTTGTAGTAATGGTGTACTCAGCGTAGTCAGTGAAATCAGTTGGTACACGACTGACTCCACGGTTCGTAGTCCCTCACGCAAACTGGGGCGTGTCCCTCAGAGGCTACTCAGCGATGCCCCAAAGAAAGAAAATGAAACGAAAATAAACAACAAAATGAGAGACCAACTTGTTGACAATGCGGCAGATAATTTACACATCGCCATCACTTGCCAACGCAACTACTGTCCAGGAGTTGCTGCATTTGAGCAGATAAATACAAACTACTCGAACCTTTATACAAAACATTTAAAAACATTTATGTCATGTTCTAAAACCTTTATTCTTCTAAATACCTGTAAACGTTGAAGATACAAAAGTAAAAGAGCACGCACCCTAGAATCGCATGTAGTGTGGCCAGTCTCCGACGAGACCAACGCACCGATTTCCCCTGGCTCTGGAATCGCTATAGTGTGACATGTTAAATCGTGGAGGATGCCTGAGAATCGTGTAGTCTGAGCCGGCCATAATGAAACGGAGCCTGCTCTTTCTTCGAATGGGTCTCCAGCACCGATACGAGCCCGTGTTTGCACCTTAAAGCGCCGCTCACAGTTTCCACCGCAGCCTCCATGTTTCCACCCGTACAGTATAAGATTCAAAACGGGGAAAGAAGTAGAAAAAGGCGCGCAATAAAAAAACAAAAAACAAACAAAAAATGCCCCTCAATTAACTGAGATGCAGATTTGCACGGACCTGAGTTTTTACCACGGGAACGTCGGTCTTTGGTGAAAATTACAGTAGGTAATTTGCGGGGAAGAATTTTTCCCTACTTTTTTACTACATGGCGCATTCGCCACGGGAATAAAGATCACCGACGTCCTCCGCAATTATTACAAATTACCTGAGGTCCCCAGGTAAAACTAATACTCCGTGCGAAAAGGGCTTTAGACAGCTCAGAGTTGCTCAACCTAGAGTTAGGGTTTTAACTCAGAGTTTGTTGAACCTGCTTTGTGAAACGGGCCCCAGGTCTCTCCTCTCAGGTGGTTCCGGATGGGCGGAGCTGCCCATTCAACGCCAATCAGAGGGTGGCAGATAAAAGGCTCACCAGTCTGCCCCTGGGGGTCTCCCTCTCCAGACCCATTATTTTTGGTTAAACTTTATGTCTGTTAATAAATTATGGTTACTTTTCAGTTTAAACCTTGGTGTGTCTCCATGTTTGTTATGGCCAAGAGCCGGGCCGTGACAACAATGTACAATGTACGTGCGTTTACAATGAGCAAGCAAACGTTTGCCTCGTTCTTCCGACCTTCGGCTAGTGTGCCAGTGCAAGTCACGGGTCTTATTTAACAAACCCCGCTCCCGCCCCTACCCGCAACCCGCTATAAATTGATATCGACACCTCGACCCCACCGATGGAAAATTAGAAACATTAAATATGGGAATCCAAACTATCTGGGTTTGCTTGGGTGCTTTTAGATTGTTGTGCAAAAAGAATAGCACATCACCCACTGTTGACGTTTTAGTTGACTCCCTCCGCTCCTGATTAACATATCCTGCACCGCGTAAGTCTCCCGCTCAGCAGTCTCGCAGAAAACCTCGCCCGACTCGTTTCCATCTGAATGATGCGGGTCAACCCGAACCAGTGCAGGAGTGCTCCAGTGCCAAAAGGGCTTTTCAACGACGAGCGTGTCTTTGCGGGCCTGATGAATGCGCATTCTCAATGCGAGTGGGCAGAGAGAGGCTCAGCGTTCTCGTTCAAGCGCGCACACAACAGGCGCACTCCCGTAAACTGTCGCTTCCGTACTTGCTCGAAATGCATGCACTCAAACCTGGAAACCGTTGGGATAGATAAAAAACAAAGAACTGAATCTTGAAACACACATTGTAATTTCTGTAATCTATATCTAAAAAATGATTATTCGTAATACAGGTGATAATTTGTAAAGATGGACAGAAACAGTATATATCCCCTAAAAATTCTGGTTGCGCCCCTAAAATTTTAGGGCCACAGTGCTCCTAGTGAAAAAAAGATAAGTCTGGGTAGGAGGTCTCGCATTGGGATTGGTCCTCCCGCCGTCCCGCGGGACCAACCCAAATCTCGCGGGAGCGGGGCGGTTCGAAACTTTGCTGCGGGCGGGAACGGGCGGTAAAACACAAAAACACTGCGGACAGACAGGAGGATGACGTAGCTTGTCAAACGCCACTTCAGTGATCTTTTGTTCACTCGTCTATCAAAAAGACAGTAATTCTATAATGTGCCGTGACGAAGTTTGAGCTAAAAACAAAATTATAGGCTATTTAAATTTATTGTGTATGGACTGTGATGTGGTCTTGTTGTGTTCGTGCAGCTGTTTACACAGCTGCCGAAATGTAATGGACGTAGCTTTGGTCAAACCGCCACTTCAGTGGTCTTTTGTTCACTGTCAGAAAAATGATGAATTCATATAGTGCCGTGACGAAGTTTTGATAAAACAAAAATTATATTTAAATGTATTGTGTATGGATCTGGCTGATTGTGTTCTCATTATTTTCTATTCAGGTCTAACTAGAGAAAAGAGACAACTATCCTCAATCACTGCGTGATTATATAAAGTAGAAAAATAAATAAAAATCCAGAAGAGGAGAATAGAATATGAAACAGCCCTTATTGAATTGAAAAATGAAAACAAACGAAAATAGAGACGCTAGACCAGTGCGTCAAAAGACACGGCAGCCCACATGAGTCTCTTTTTAATAAGCCTATATAATTACGTGTTTTCTCCTGCGGGACAGGAGAAGACACAAAATCAATGCAACTCTATTATTATGCGGGCACAAAATTCTCAGAGTTTTGCAGTGCGGGCCGGGAGTGGAACATGCACATGCGGAGCGGCGGGGAGTTGTAACACACACGTTGCGGGCCGCGGCGGTAATGGTCAGAAAAATCAGCGGGACGGCACAGGGAGCGGATAAAGAAAACAGTCCCGAGCAGGTCTCTAGTCTGGAGCCCTGGGAGGAGAAGACTGGAAATTCTCCGCGAGCACTATGCGGGAAAGGGCAAACCGCTCGTCGTGAGTTTGTACTGTGAACTTTCCTCGGTCAATAAGGCTAGCAATGAAACGGTAACTGATTACATAATTCAAGCAGAAACTATATTTACGTCATTAAGGAGAGCAGACGAACATATTAGTGATGGGCTCAGATAGCAATGGTAGTAAAGGGGCTACCTGATACATACAAGCCATTCATCGTGCACATCACACAGACAAATGACGTAACGTTCAGCGAGTTTAAAACAAAACTCAGAAGTTATGAGAGCACTGAAAAATATGGGCAGAGTGACGTGATGTAGAAGAAGACAACGTGATGAAGACTAGCGGTGCAACATGCCCACGTGAAAGAGGAAGAGAAAAGAAAATGAACCTGGCTGATGTCAAGTGTTGCACGTGGTAAAAAAAAGAGACACATGGCAAGGACATGTCATGACGGGTTCCAAGTGACAAGGGAAGAACGAAAATGGGACACACCACAGCGAGGCAGATGGCGCGGCCGAGGACGAGACAGTGAGTATGTAAAGAAAGTTGATGGAGAAATGGAGGCAGAGCCGACATCGTTCTGTTTCTTTAAAATAAGTGACTGTCGTACACAACGAGGAAACAAGAAAGGCCTCATGATCGGCTGCGGCCCCACAACAAACATGATCAACGACCCCAACAAGTTTATGAGAGTTGATGAGAGCTTCCGACACGAAGGCCACACGATCGAGCTTGCCGATGGAACCAAGGTTAGCGGGATGGCGAAGATGAGGGGAGACGCCAAAGTTTACCTACTGGACAGCGAGGGACGACGGGTGAAGACTAGGCTCAAGCAAGCACTCTAAATCCCATCTTTTCCTCAGAACATCTTTTCAGTCAAAGCGGCAACAGCCAACGGAGCCGAGTTTCGTTTCAAGAACAATGATGACTGGCTGATCCACAAAGACGGTACCAAGTTCAAAATGGTTGTGTATGGTAGGCTGTATTACCTTAGCATAGTTGTTCTGCCCTTCAGGCATTTCATTTGAATTGAATACTTTAAATTTGTGTTTCATCCAGACTTTTATTTTGACGTTGTATTTTCGAGCTGCACAGGAAGCAGGAAGGAAAATAGTTTAGATCACGTTAGAATGCGCGCGCGTAGAAAACGTTGGAAACGGCAGGTTGTTTGGTGAGATGCAGACGGTCACTACCACCAGAGAAAAGCTCTTGCTGGGCGTTCCGCCCAGCAGAGGCATCGCTTGTACGTATCGGATACTTTGTTGTGGCTGTGTTGACTCATTTGTATGTTAATTACATATGTAAAAACGGAGTTATATAGGCTAACTAATCGGAATGTTAACTATGCATGTTATAGTCACAACACGTTTGGCCTTCAAGATAATGTTAGTTCTAAGAAATGTTTAACATTAGCTTTATATCATGATGTCGTCTATACTTAAGGTATTGTTCAAGAAACTAGTTGGCTTAACTAATTGCAATACTTTGTTGTTTGTTTTCTAGTTATCACTCTCTTTCCATCTTTTGATCTCTTTGATCTTATCTACATGGATTCAATACAATGTGAAAATGAAAATAAAATCTAACAAACAGAATTCAAGCATTCTTCATCATTCATGAATAGAAGAGAGTAGCTCACTTGTCTAGTTGGAGTTAGCACACACCCACCGAGGACAGTACAGTGAAAAAGCGTTATTCTAATGAGCTTTCAACGTCAAAGAAGCAAAGAAGAAAAAAATGGAATTAGCCGGGACTTCTAATGGTATCTGTACATAACAGAAAATCAAAGAGTTCTTCCTCATTCGACATCGAGTGCCAGCAGTAAGGCGCGCGGCTAAAGCAAGGCGGCGAAAGCACGAGCACAACATTTGCAGAGAGAGAGACACCTCAAGGTACAAAAGCAGAGAAGGAAACCGAGCTACAATTAGGTAAAGCCAAGCTGGAAAGCTGAATTGACGCCACTCGCAATTCAAAGAGAGGCAGCTGGCAGCCATTGCCCAAGCCGAGGCACTAGATAGCAGCTGAACTAGACATAGGGGATTCGATCAGGACTGATACCATCTTCACTAGATCTGCAAAAATGAAATTGCAACACGCACTTAACGATATATGTGAAGCACAAGCGGCTGACGTATCACTGACTAGGTATTCCGTCCATACCACATCACCTGGAGTAGCCCTATCAAACCGCAAGCTACGTCACATGGCCCCCTCGCACCAGAGCACAAACTCTGAACCACAGAAAAGATAAAAGACGGATGAAACTCCCACAACGCATCTAGGCAATAATGCAACACCCAAGGCCACCTATTCCCCAGTGCTAAATCAAGGTATTGTTAACCCCACATCAGCGCACCACTCAATGGAAGGTCATACCAAGTCGGAAAGACGCGATGGACAACAAACAACGACATTAGAGGTAAACGGGAACAGCCCACAAAACCCAAGACAACACATCATCCTCACCAAATCCACCATTTCAGGCAACAGCTCCATCATACGTACTCCATGAATGCTACCACCCACTGCAAGTGTGGCACCTGAAACAGAACACCTGGCACGATACCTGCCTCGTCGGGATTTAGTGGGTACAAGTCTCTACCCAATTGATGTATAAACCTGAAAATTATCTAGCATGGCAGTCATGCATCAGTAATACTACTTACAGCCTAGACTCACAACAACTTGAAATGTTGGATCTGCTGATTAAAATGCCTAGGAACAGAGTCGTCAAGCACATCAAAAAGATCGCCTCGTGTATGTCGAAAACAGACGTACATTGAAAAAAGCCTGCGACCGCCTCCAGAGTGCTACGCCGCACCGGAAGTAATGGAAGAGGCTCTTTTTAAAAGACTGGATGAATTCCAAGAATATCAACCAAAAATTATGGAAAGCTGCGAGGACCTAGCGATCTCTTATGGAAACTCCAGTGTGCCAGAGAAGAAGTGTTACCTCACAGCATTGGACCTACCTGGATACAAGCCAGGGCATGGCCCATTGAAAACTCCCATGGGCTAACAGAAAAATGCTAAGCAGTAGTTCAAACGGTTAAAGAATAAAAAACGGCCACCCCCCATTTGATACTTGCCATTTCCATTGTCAAACACGCCGAGAAACTGACCCCAGTATTACCTTTCATCGCCAGCAGCAACGGTGAAGGCAACACAAGTAACCTCTAAACATTAGTAAGAAATAACTTTCACAAACCAACATCTCTCTCATAAAGACCCCCCTGCAAACTCCACCTGAAGAAACCGAATGGCCCAAGAAAAACGTCCATCCACAACAAACCACATCCTGAGGAAAGCAGAACATCAGAGGGAAGTTCGTGGGAAGAACGAAAAAGCCTCTCAAAACATGGGGATTTTCAAATGCTGCCACTTCACAGCATCGCAAAGACGTAAAGTAAAAGTAAAGTGTGCGAAGTGTCACAGCGACCAGCATCATGCTGCTATGCATCAGGTCCGCCCACCTCAAGTCTTCCAAAGGCCTACACCTCCCATCAAGACAATGAGCGGGGAGGATAAGGAACACAACAGCGACAGCACAGCCATCAGCTCACACTGTAACCCAGGTGTGTGGCCCAGGTCCGAACAGCAAGATCTCTGTGCGAAAGATTTGTCTGGTCCGAGTATTATCCACAAGGTTCAACGGTGAGAAGCATCAAACATGTACCTGATTTTTGGATGATCAAAGTAACCGTTCACTTGTGCAATCAGACTTCTTCCAGCCTTTTCAACATCAACGGTCAACCATTTCCCCTACTCAACTCAAGACCTGTGCTGGCTAGTTTGAGACGTCAGGCAGAAAAGGCAAAGGCTCTCACAGGTCGAATCAACTCGATGGGCAGACCAGCCTACAACTACCATCACTAATTGAGTGTAATGGACATACTCATCGACCGCTCCCCGAAATACCGACCCCTGACGCAGCCTGTCGCCATCCACACCTGCTGCTAAGTGGTAGCGCCGGCACTTGACCTGAGCTCGTCGATCCCAAGGCGAGCTCCTCATCTTGCTAGGCAGAGACATTGTGAGGGTCCATAAAGTCCGTGCAGCAAGTGAGTGGGCCTCACAATGCCCCCTTCGCCCAATCAAGAACTTGATTTGGATGGGTTTTATAGTAGGAGAACGTGTGCCTAGGGGAACGCACATAGGCCAGGCTGTGGGCACATTCAAGACAAATGCTGCTGAGAATGCCGACCCAACTTTCTCAATACCTTGCAAAGGCTTCCATGGAAGCTGACTGAGGAAATGTCCCAGGGAGGGGCGCAGAAGAACCCACCACACAAGGACATCAATTGGAGTCCCTCCGGACTACAGGTCTTCAACGAGACGGATTCCCGACAACAAACCTGCCCCACTCATTTGAGGACATAATCTTTTTGGAAATCATGGAACGAGAAATGTACAGAGGGACATCAAACAACAACTGGGTTCGCTCCTCTTCCCTTCGAGTTCCCCCGGCAACGTTATTTCCAATAACCGTGAACAGCTATTATTGCACTCGCATTGCGCTTCACCTTCTCTGGAGAAAAACGCCTGCGGGAGAAAACCAGAGATGAGAGGCCAGTTTGGGGAATTCATAGAAGAAATATTCGACAAACGGACATGCAGAATGCGCTCCTCGTCCACCTAGAGGAGAACGAAGAAGGGTTGGTACCTGCCAACCTTCCGAGTCCTACCACCCCAAAAAGCCTGGCAGCATCCGCGTGGTGTTTGATTCCAGCGCAAAAAGTACTTTGGCACACTCATCTCTAAATGATGTTTTTCTAACAGGCCCAGACCTCAATAACTCACTCATTCGGGGTGCTGATCCGCTTCCGCAAGGAACAGGTAGCAATTGATCGCCGTGACATATACAGCAGATGTTCCACTGCTTCCTCGTCCGCAAGACCACAGGAAACTACTTGAGGTTCTGGGTATAGAGACAACGACATGTCGAAGGACATCGTTGACTACAGGATGCACGTTCACGTTTCCGCAACATCCGTCGCCATCTGTGGCCCATCTATGGACTGAGGAGAGCTATCCATGGAAGGTGCACACAAACATGGAGAAGAACACAGTCCAGTGTGTCAACGTCATTTCTATGTAGACGATGGCCTCATCAGTGTGCACCACCGAAGCAGAAAGCCATCAGTCTCCTGCAGAAGAACGCAGGACCCTCGCTCAGTGAATCGAACCTAAGGCTGCACAAGTTTGCCTCAAACAGGGAGCGTCGCTACAGGCATTCGCACCTGAAGACAGAAGCCCGTCCTGAAAGACCTTGACCTCCAGTGGTGAAGCCCACACCAGTGCCAACGCAGTTTAGGACTGTTGTGGGAAACAACGACAGACACTTTCACATTTGCAGTCTCGGACACAGAAGGCCTTCACTCGCCAGAGGAGTTCTGTCAACAGTGAACAGCGGCGCCTTTGACCTTTAGCATGGTCGCAACCTGTAACCATGAAGGCCAAAGTCTCTTCGAGGAGGACTCAGTGTTGACACATGCGACTGGGTGATGCACCTCTTCCAGACAAAAGCTGAAGCAATGGGAAGCGTTGGCGAGAGTCACTACATGACTTAAGCAAGCTGCACATCCCACTAGCATAACACCTGCAACGTCACTTTCCAATGCAGAACACACAGAGTTATGTGTATTCCTCTGATGCGGCCACAAAAGCCATTGGAGCTGTGGCATATCTCAGGACCATTCAAGCTGAGGGACAAGTCGAAGTAGGATTCATCCTAGGGAAAGCTAAGCTGGCCCCACAGTCCGAACCTACCATCCCTCGGTTGGAATTGTGTGCCGCAGTATTAGCCGTGGAGGTCGCTGAACTCATCCAAGATGAACTGGACACGAAGCTGAATACAATCAAGTTCTTTTGTGATAGCAAGGTCGTGCTCGGATACATTCACAATCAGACCAAACGCTTCTACGTTTATGTTCATAATCGAGTCAGGACGAATTCGTCAGTCCACAAAACCAACTGACTGACCAATGGTTCTACGGTCAACACAGAGGACAACCCGGCTGACCACGCATCCAGGTCAAGTCTCCATGCATCCAAACTGACACAGACAACGTGGGTTCACTGGACCAGCTTTTTGCACAAACAAAGACTACCCGAGGAAGAAACAAGTCAGACATTTTGGACTTGTTAACCCAGAATCAGATTCGGACATACGCCCTGAAGTGTGTAGTTTCCTGACTCAGACTCAAAACTCAAGGCCTTAGCCGCCGAACGTTTTCAGCGGCTTCTCTTCCATTGTGCTCCCTCACAAGGGCTATTGCGCTACTAATTCACATAGCCAGAGCTTACAGACACCAACAGCACGTCCAGTGACTGTAAAGGATGGCACCACTGCGAGCCTTCCACGTACTCCGGATGAGTTTGGCTCAGGCGAGACACATCGTCATCAGAGCTGCTTCAGAAGATGTCTTCACAAAAAGAGCTCACAGCTCTGTGAGCCTCGGAGCGCGGCGTGTAACACAAAGACAGTTCCATTCAGAAGCTCAGACCTATTCTTGAAGGCGACCTCATTCGTGTGGAGGAAGATGTGAAACACGCCGACTTGAGCAATCCGGAAAAGAAACCCTATCATCTTACCCAAGAACAGTCAGGTTTCTCTGCCTACTGGTTCGACAGTATCACGAAAGATGTCAAACATCAAGGCCGCCACTCCACAGAAGGGGCCTGAGAGCAGCAGCAGGCTTCTGGTAATAGGCGGAAAAGGGTTAATTGCCTTCAGTTCTGCAACAATGTGTAGTGTGGCCGAAGGTTACGCCGAAGAAACAGAGGTAACAAACTCATGGCGACTTGCCACAAGAACGCCTGCACACATGCCCACCCTTCACCTATGTAGGAGTGGATGTGTTCGGACCATGGCAAGTCATCTCCAGACGCACACGGGGTGGACAGGCCCAAAGCAAGAGATGGGCGATGCTCTTTTGCTGCATGAGTTCCCGAGCCGTGCATATCGAGATCATTGACTCCATGGACACGTCAAGTTGCATTAATGCATTGAGACGTTTCTTTGCCATAAGAGGACCTGCGAAGCAGATAAGATCGGACTGCGGAACAAACTTCGTAGCCGCAGCAAGGGAACTAGGAATGAGCAAACAACAACCTGACAGCACAGTTCAGAACTTCTTGAGTCAGCAAGGGTGCTCATGGGTGTTCAATCCTCCTCATGCGTCCCATATGGGAGGATCATGGGAACGTATGATAGGCCTGTCGAGACGGATCCTGGACGCTATCCTACTTCAAGAGAACATTCAACTTACCCATGACGTCCTGTGCACCCTGATGATGGAAGTGTCTGCAATAATCAATGCCAGACCTCTCGTTCCAGTGTCCACTGACCCAGAGTCACCCTTCATACTATCTCCTGCAATGATACTTACCCAGAAGATTGGGGTTACCCCACCGCACGGAGACTTCACAGACAAGGATCTTCTCAGCAGGCAATGGAGACAAGTCCAAGCCCTTGCCGACAGATTCTGGCGTCGCTGGCGTCAGGAGTTCCTTCCCACTCTGCAAGCCCGCCGGAAATGGAGAGATTCCCACCGGGACCTGAAAGAAGGGGACATTGTGCTCCTGAAGGACAATCAAGCCGCACGCAACGTGTGGCCTATGGCGATGATCACAGCTGTCTTTCCAGGGAAAGACAGCAAAGTAAGGAAGGTGGAGCTCAGGACATCGGATCAAGGTTCTCCGAAGGTGTTCCTAAGACCCGTGTCAGAAGTAGTTCTCCTTCTGCCAAAAGACTGTAGTTAAAGGACAGAGACATTTAAAAGCTCATAGTGACCTTTAAGGTCAGACGGGGAGTGTTCTGCCCTTCAGGCATTTCATTTGAATTGAATACTTTAAATTTGTGTTTCATCCAGACTTTTATTTTGACGTTGTATTTTCGAGCTGCACAGGAAGCAGGAAGGGAAATAGTTTAGATCACGTTAGAATGCGCGCGTAGAAAACGTTGGAAACCGGCAGGTTGTTTGGGAGTGCAGACGTCACAACCCAGAGAAAGGCTTCTTGCATGTTGGTTCCCCAGCAGAGGCATCGCTTGTACGTATCGTATCTTTGTTGTGGCTGTGTTGACTCATTTGGTATGGTTAATTACATGATGTAAAAACGGAGTTATAAAGGCTAAACTAATCGGGAATGTTAACTATGCATGTTAGTTTCAACACGTTGGCCTTCAAGATAATGTTAGTTCTAAGAAAATGTTAACATTTAGCTTTATATGTGATTTCTATACTTAAGGTATTGTTCAAGGAAACTAGGTGACTTAACTAATTGCAATACTTTGTTGTTTGTTTTCTAGTTTCACTCTCTTTCATCTTTTGATCTCTTGATCTTATCTACATGGATTCAATACAATGTGAAGAATGAAAATAAATCTACAAACAAGAATTCAAGGCATTCTTCATGTTCATGAATAGAAGAGAGTTTAGCTCACTGTCTAGTTGGAGTTAGCACACCCCACCGAGGACAGTACACCGGCCCCGGCAACACCGGCCCCGGCAACACCGGCCCCGGCAACACCGGCCCCGGCAACACCGGCCCCGGCAACACCGGCCCCGGCAACACCGGCCCCGGCAACACCGGCCCCGGCAACACCGGCCCCGGCAACACCGGCCCCACCAGCCGCCGTGCGGCCGCTTCATCCGGACAGCTGCGGACAGCGTGACCCGCTTGACCACATCCGAAGCATTTCATTGCCTCTGTGGTCGCATAAATCGTATAGTCAAAGCCATCAACCTTAAATCTCATGGCCAAACTTAAGTCATCAATACCTGCTTTTAAGATCATATATACATATCTCCTGAATCCTACAGCGTGCTTTAGCTTAGGCGATTTACAACCCGAAGACATCATCTTAATAGCCGACACAAGCTGCCCATGACGGGACAGTTCCTTTTCTAAAGCCTCATCGCTTACAAAAGGAGGCAAATTAGACAAAATGACTTTTTTTGAGGGATTATTAAGCGGAAAAACTGCAGTCTGCGTATTTCTCAAAACGATGCCTCGTTCGACAAGAATGTTAACTTTGTCTATGGAGTCTAGGAACATAACAACCGCGCTGTGGACAAAGCCTTAATGCTATCACAGCCCACCACCTCCACCAGCCGCTAACCCACACTCCCCACCGAAAACTCCAGCCCGACCGGCACCTTAACGCCATTGCCGGCGCAGA
This sequence comes from Melanogrammus aeglefinus, assembly GCA_900291075.1. NCBI lineage: Eukaryota > Metazoa > Chordata > Actinopteri > Gadiformes > Gadidae > Melanogrammus > Melanogrammus aeglefinus. The sequence goes on from OLKM01001655.1 coordinate 14,475, forward strand.
GATTTGTCAAACCCGTTCATTTTTTGGCACAACAAACAACCAGCTTATCGCTGTGCTGCTGCCGTATTTTTGTATTTAAAAAAACCCTCTAAAACAGTGCTCAAACGTGCTTGTGACAATAATACAATATAAAAGTGAGAAAAAAGTGTGTTAAACCAAACCTTAGATAAAAAGTAACCAGTCGCTCTCCGACACATTCCCCACACGCCACCCTCCACAAACGCTCACGCATGCGCAGAGAGAGAGAGAGAGAGAGAGAGAGAGAGAGAGAGAGAGAGAGATGCTCAGAGGAGATGAGAGGGTTAGAGTGTGTGTGTGTGTGTGTGCGCGTAACACTGCACAGCATGGTGCCTCACTGGAGTGGACAATATCATAACCAATCTGTCAGTGGTAGTTATGTGACTTCCTTGTGTGTGTGTGTGTGTGTTTGCGTGCTTGTTTGTGTTGTGTATGGTCACGTGTGTTTGGTGCGCTCATCTGTGCGTTTTGTACAGTCGTGTTTGTGTTTTGTGCGCTTGTGTGTGCGTTTTTGTGTGCTCGTGTGTGTGTGACCTGCACATATAACTGTGTCATCTGGCAGGAATGGGAATTCAGAGAGGGAGGAGAAGAGAAAAGTGAAAACAATGTTTTCTGTATAACGGAATCCTCCAGAGAACAGCCAGAAGTCCCTACAAGTCCTGAGAAACGCTGTAGTTCACATCGGAATAAAAGACTACAGCTCCCAGGAGACCTCCACACACTCAAGTCCCCAACAGCACATTTTAGCTCTGCTGCAGCCGGCTCGGAGGAGAAAACTAGTTAGTTATTCCACATAACGGAAGGAAAACTAACTTTTAGCAAATATGATTTTACCGGTAATTACGGCAAAGTATTATGTTGTTATTTAATTATTTTCTTCTTTTCGAAAAGTTTAAATTGCCTTTTCACATTTCGAGAGGAAGGCAGTACCAAGGGACTGGCCTTTGGAGTTGATGTATAGACCCTCTCTCTCTGTGTTTGTGTGTGTGTGTGTGCGTTAATGTATGGTTAATGCAAATGTTCGTTCATGTGTGTTATTGCGTTTAGCTGGAGCTCATCAGACACATGCTGGATTACGTGTGGGTGAAATACAGACTGGGCCCACGAGTTCTGTGCCTGTGAGTTACAAAGCTTCTCTCTCAGTGTGTGTGTGTGTGTGTGTGTGTGTGTGTGTGTGTGTGTGTGTGTGTGTGTGTGTGTGTGTGTGTGTGTGTGTGTGTGTGTGTGTGTGTGTGTGTGTGTGTGTACATGCGTGTTTGAGTGTTAAATTATGCCGGATTTGGTCACCACATGTAGCTTTCGTGGGACCTAAGAAATATGTTCAATGAGATTGAACTGGATTAAGTGTGTGTGTGTGTGTGTGTGTGTGTGTGTGCGTGTGTTAGTACTCAGCAGGGCAGCTCATCAGAGTGGTCCGTCTTCCACTTCATGTGTCGGGTCCTGGAAGCCACGAGGGGACTCTGCCTGCCCCTCCCACCAGGTACACACACACACACACACACACACACACACACACACACACACACACACACACACACACACACACACACACACACACACACACACACTATTCTATTTTCAATGTAGGACTACAATCCCATCATGCATAGTGCTCGATCAGTCACATCTGCAATTCTGCACCCACCTCTGTCTCTCTCACTCTCTCTCTCTCTCTCTCTCTCTCTCTCTCTCTCTCTCTCTCTCTCTCTCTCTCTCTCTCTCTCTCTCTCTCTCTCTCTCTCTCTCTCTCTCTCTCTCTCTCTCTCTCTCTCTCTCTCTCTCTCTCTCTCTCTCTCTCTCTCTCTCTCTCTCTCTCTCTCTCTCTCTCTCTCTCTCTCTCTCTCTCCAGGCTATAATACAGTGTTGTCGGTGTTGGCTGTGCGCTGTCTGCCTCACCACAGCTTCCTTCAGTATGTGGACCACGGTGTGCTGCAGCTCACTGAGACCCTGGTCACCCGCCTCATGGCCGGTAAACACTCTCACTCACTCCCACACTCACTCAAGCTGACTCAATCACTTATTCACTGACTCACTCACTCACTCACTTACTCGCTAATACTCTTACTCACTCACATATACACTCTTACTCACTCATACACACACTTTAACTCACTCTCACACACACACACACACACACACACACACACACACACACACACACACACACACACACACACACACACACACACACACACACAAATAAACTCCCTAGAAATTCACATATTTCCCTGTCAAATAAACATTTCCATTCAAGGGAAGGTCTCCAGCAATTATTCTGAATATTACAGCGTCAGACAACTGTGTGTGCGCACAGAACAGAGGTTTCCACTCAAACCATCACCTAGAGCCGTACGATGTTTGGGAATGGCGTGACCTACGATAGTACGTAGTTCAGCGCTGGTTCACACCGACCAGCCCGTTCGAACCACTCGTTAAAGTGAAAGACGGTTCAATCTGTATTTACATTCCCATGACCTTAACCCTGCACGTGAGCCCTGGTATGAATCAGTACCGAGATCTACTGAGAGATATAAACTCAGTCAACACCCCACAGACGGGGCGAAGGTGTCAAGAAGGTTGTCAAAAAAACAATTAAACGCGCTTCAGCACGTTTTTAATCCCGTAACAGAAGCAGATATTCAAATGAGATTCATCCCGGCGATCCCAGCTGTCGGATCGGGTTATCTCCTCGGCTGGGCTGCGTTAAAAATGCGACAGACAATTCATTGGATATTGTTTTTCATTATAGCGGCGACATTAGCTGCTAATGGAAAGCCACCAGGTGTCTCGACAATACATTTGTTTGAGCCGCTTCCCAATTTGCTATGCCTACTTGATCACAAACTTCACTGCAGGATTTGCATGTGGGCGCGTCGATTGTTTTCACAATGTCGCCGAACTCGCTATGCAGATTATTTTGCTATGAATTGCAGAAAACTAGAATGGTAAATGGACTGCATTTATACAGGGCTTTTCCAACCATTGGCCTCTCAAAGCGCTTTACATTATTGCCCAACATTCACCCATTCATGCACACATTCACACACCGACGGCGGTGGCAACCACGCAAGGCGGCAGCCAGCTCATCGGGAGCAGTTCGGGTTAGAGGTGCCTTGCTCAGGGACACCTCAACACTCGGAGCTAGGAGGTAGCTGGGGATCGAACCGGCAACCTTCTGGTCACTAGCCAACCCGCTCTACCTCCTGAGCCACATTCTGCTGCCGTAGAAGATGTAGTGTGTTGTACAAGAGAATCGAGTGACGGTATTTCAACAAACGCCTCATTGAACATTGCTGCCATGCTGGGGGGCACACTGTAATAGCAGGTTGAGGGGGGATTCTACTTCAATGAGGTCATTAAACCCAGCGGGGCCATTTGACCTGACTAGGGTAATGTAAACATGTTTTGGGTAAACTTTGCTAGGAAATCCTTCATCATTGTCATGGTGATGGGAACAGGGGCAGGTTGGGGGTAAATCTCCTCAACCATTCTGATGATTTGAATTAAAAACCCATGCACCAAGCCACTTAAATGCACACACAAACACGGCAAGCACACACAAAAACAGTAGATTGAATGCAGGAAACTGATACTGAACCACTGTATATTATGAAATAAATTTTGACTTTATATGTACTATAGAGTAATAAAAAAGAAATATGACCTATAATATTTTTCATAATGTTCAGAAAAAATATGATTATAATTGCAAACAGGGTCTAGATATTGCATTTCCTTGTTTTATGCTAATAATCCTAACGTGGGGGGAATGAGAATTAAAATAATTAGTGTCGACTCAACGAGTCAAATATAATTAATTTGTTTCCCCTCTCTCTGTTCCCTGACAAAATACACAAACAAGTATTTTGGACGTTACAGATTTATTTTCTGGGTGATCTTAGCCTCAAAGGACTCATAACTTCAAAGTGCATGGAGAGCATCTTTTAAAGACTTTGAAGTCATGAGAGCAATGTATCATCATGGCCCACGGGATTTGATGAAGACTAAAATAATAAATGTAATAACCAGTTGATTTAGACCTTATTTCACCCTATCCCTGTTCCTCCTTTCACCTTTGACCTGACAGACTTTCACACACTCATACTAACATAATCAATGTTAATTAATTTAAGTTTTATTTTATACCTTTTTCGGTTTATTTTGTATTATAAACACTTTGCTGACATTTTTAACCCTGGTAAATGGACTTAAAATAATTAAGACACTCCTTAACCGACTAAAGATATCTACCCTCAAAGTGTGATTGCAATTAAGGAGCATTAAACTACTTAATGGAAGTGGGGCTTGCTGGCTAACATTTGTGGGTCATAAAACCAATGTATTCATGATACTGTATTTCTCTCATTCCTTCTAATTTGTGTTTTATTTTTAGATTTGGACAACAGTGAAGCCAACGAGAAACTGAAGTTCAGCATCCTGAAGAGACTGCCAGAGGTGTGAGAGAGAGAGAGAGAGAGAGAGAGAGAGAGAGAGAGAGAGAGAGAGAGAGAGAGAGAGAGAGAGAGAGAGAGAGAGAGAGAGAGAGAGAGAGAAGAGAGAGAGAGAGAGAGAGAGAGAGAGAGAGAGAGAGAGAGGGGGGGGGGGGAGAGAGAGGGGGGGGAGAGAGAGAGGGGGGGGGGAAGAGGAGAGAGGGGAGAGGAGGGAGAGGGGAGAGGGAGAGAGAGAGAGAGAGAGAGAGAGACAGAGACACAGAGAGAGGGGGGAGGGAGGGGGGGAGAGAGAGAGACAGAGAGACAGAGACCAGGGTGCTAGGTCCATTCCCGGCCCCCTGTGTCACCTGTGAGTGGTGGCTGCATGTGACTGGAGGTGACAGCCTGTGGCGTCATGCTGCCAGATATGTTTCCTCTGTCTGCTGCTGTGATTATCGGCCCTCTCCCCTCCTTACAAGACTGTGTGTGTGTGTGTGTGTGTGTGTGTGTGTGTGTGTGTGTGTGTGTGTTGTGTGGTGTGTGTGTGTGTGTGTGTGTGTGTGTGTGTGTGTGTGTGTGTGTGTGTGTGTGTGTGTGTCAGAACGGAAACTCTTGTATAATGAAATCCCGTGTATGTGTGCACGAGATGTTTGCGTGCACACACACATCTGGGTGTCTTGTGTAACGTTGAGTGTGAACGAAAGAGAGTGCGAGTGCAGTGCACGTGTGTGTCTGCACCGGTTGGAATGTGGCGAGTCAGGTCAGGTCTAACAGGCCGACGGACACACACATATGCGTACACGCACAAACACACAACCAGACACCCACACACACAAACACACACCTGTGTCATGGGTTTGCTTGTCAGGAGGAGAGATGTTCTGCAGTTACAACGGGCACACACGCGCACACGCACACATCCACATCCAAACTCCCCGACACACACATTTTGCTGAAGCACTCTGAGAGAAATCTGACTGCCATCTGTCGAATACAGTACCGCCTAAATGTGAAATAAATAATGTGAAATAAGTGTCTATTTAACCAGGAAGTCTGGGGCCACTGCCTGACACTAATG
>OLKM01001655.1:25281-37781 GCA_900291075.1 Melanogrammus aeglefinus
GAGAGAGAGAGAGGTGCTAGGTCCATTCCCGGCCCCCTGTGTCACCTGTGAGTGGTGGCTGCATGTGGCGCCATGCTGCCAGATATGTTTCCTCTGTCTGCTGCTGTGGTTATCGGCCCTCTGCCCTCCTTACAAGACTGTGTGTGTGTCAGAACAGAAACTCTTGTATAACAAAATCGCCCGTGTATGTGTGCACAAGATGTTTGCGCACACACACACATCTGGGTGTGTGTGTGAGAGAGAGAGAGAGAGAGAGAGAGAGAGAGATAGGTACATGGATGTGTGCAGAGAGAGCGCGAGGGACAGGGAGAGATGGAGAGCGAGAACAATGGCTTCAGGGAAAGCAGGAAAATGCAAAGTCAGTGGCCACACGGACCACCACTTGGCACCTCTGGGCGGGATGTGAAAGCTGATATCTCTTGTTCGACAAAACGCCCTGCAGCCCAACGCCCGGTAAACATGCTCTGACTTCTGCTGACTAAGGCTTATAGCACCACCACCTCCCCCCCCCCCCCCCCCCCTCCACCAGCTGGGCCCAGCAGCCACGCTCAATACGTCTAATTAGCTATTAGCTCTTTCAATTATTTCATTCTCCCTGAAAGTTGCCCAATTTTTTTTACCAAGCCCCACCCTGGGGATTGTTTGTTACTTTGGGCAGGGCGGGGGGGGGTAGATGTAATTATTCTCTCAGCATGCGGATGTGCCGAGGCATCGATTGTTCACACAGCAAAACAATATCTGTAAATCTCACGCGGGCCGTGGGCTGGCGACAGGGTCCTCTGGGAGGGGGGGGTGAGTTATGACAGGGGGGGGGTGAGAGGATCCACTCTGATGGAATTTGGTTTGGATTAACGGCCGGTAATGACAGGAATACGGAGGGGAGCGCGGAAAGACGTGCGTGTGCGTGTGTGTTTGTGTGTGCGTGTGTGTTTGTGTGTGTGCGTGCATGCGTGCATTTGGTGAAGGATATGGTGGGTGGGGGCGGGTGGTAAATTAGAGTCATGAATTACCCTGGAACTCAGAATGCCGGCCCGCCTCAGCTTGTAACGCCCTCGTCGTTAGCGCAGATCTCTGGTTCCCGGCAGGTGTGGGTGGGGGGGGGGGGGGGTGAAAGGGGCTCTCACCGGGAACTCTGATGCTGTTTTTGACGACTGCGTTTACTGGCTGCGTGTGTGCGTGTGTGCGTATGTGTGTGTGCGTGTGCGCGCAATCCGTCGACTGGGGTGACCTGGGCCATCAGACTGGAGACAGATGTCCCGGCATCTGGAGAAACGCGACTGGTTGAGTTGACTGACAGCCAATGAGCAAGGGTACACTCAAGGTCCCTGTGCCCGCCCCTTCGTTCCCATTGGACTGATTGGACGGCTGGAGGCTTTGTGATAAGGAGGGCAGCTGTGTCACAGCGGGGCGGGGCCTTGGAAACCACCAACAACCCACACCAGCTCAACTGTTGACACAACTGGTGTTGTTTACAGACTGACACATGCACACATGTTGACACACGCACACACACATGCAGGCACATACTTCGAAACACAAAAACACTAACACACACAAGGACACACATGATGACACACACACTCAGAAACCACACACATACATACTCAGAAACACACACATACTCAGAAACACATACACGTACACATAAACACACATACACTCATACAAACACACACACAGAGGTACAAATGCGAGGACAGACATAAGACACACACATACAAACTAACGCCACACACACACACACACACACACACACACACACACACACACACACACACACACACACACACACACAACACACACACACACATCACACACACACACACACACAACACACACACACACACACACACACACAACACAACACACACACACACACACACACACACACACACACACACACACACACACACACACACGCCTTACCAGGTCGGAACTTCCTTCCTTCCTGTAAGTGTTGACAGGCATCAGAGGGTGTCACGGAGTCCCGACATGAGACTTGTTTTCACAACAGCCAGCTTCCGGGGAACGTCAGTCCGGGAACGTGTCGCTAATGAGAGGGGATGTTCGGCCGAGCGTCGCAGCGACGACAAAGAGTTCCGGTAACCATAGCCCTGGAACCTGGTTGTTTACAGAACCGTAGCGCGACGGAGTTGGCAGGCTGAGGCTGAGGACACACTTAGGATGTTGAGGTCCAGGGGGGTGGGGAGGATGGATGGAGCAGCCACTGATGGATGTGGCTGGAGGGAAGGTGGATGGATGGATGAAGGGATGGAGGGATGGGTGAATGGATGATGGAGGCATGTGGGATGATGGATAGAGGGGTACAAAAAGACAGACAGACAGACAGAGAGAGAGAGAGGGAGAGGGAGTGATTGACTGCAGGGGGGGTAGAGAAATTTGAAAATGTGAGCTTTGTAACGGGGGAGTTGTTTTTTCTCAAAACTGCCAAAGCAAAGATGTAAACGATTAAGAATGCTAACTGATCGCACACAAATAAATTAAATATCGATGATACTTTGAATGATTTGAAAAGTCGATGATTTTGTGAACAGGTAAATCTATATGCATTTTGTTAAAAAAAAAAGAAGGGATTTCTTTTGAGTTTTTCTGAAAGCACTTCTATGACTTGTAAATAAATAAAAAAAACCTGTCAAATGTGAACTTACTCTTAGTTTTCTCATTTATATAACTCAACTTTCTTAAGTATTACGACGATGTAAGAATTAGACATTTATTCATTCTATACACTCCTCGAGTTCAGCTACCGAGGCACATAATCGCTAACACACCCAAAATCCCTGCATACCCTCTGCTAACCCTCTTGCATCCCTGGCATGGAAGTGTCTGTAAAATCAATGGGTTCAGAAGACACTCGAGTATGATTACACTCTTGTGTATCTTCCGGCCTGATAGATCTCAAACGATCGGCGCCTACGCCTGCAACAATCCAAACTCTACCAATGTTTCAACGGTCGGTAAACAAGATGAGAGCCGTTCTGTTCTGTGAGGTTCTCAATCTGGGTTGCTGCAGTACAACTGTGTTACGGCAGAACTTCTGGGGGGAGATGGGACAGAGCCAAACACTGCAAACCGCAGTCACACCCTGTTTCAAGGTTTGATACAGAAATATTCTACCGAAGAGAAACTCATTTGCTGCAGAGGAAAAGGCTTTCAGAAGGGGCTTTTCAATGAATAGGGGCTATTTTCTACAGCGGCCTGTCTGTCTGAAACCTTTCCAGATGATATTAAGTTTTGTTTTCAATATTTCATTGAGCTTGACTGCTATCAGACTGCCCTGGATTGTTAATCTTAAACCTGAAGAATCTTTCATCAGTGTGGGTGACTTCCTGTGTTATGTTTGACCAAAATGAATATAGTTGTTTCTCTGTTAAACATGAGACAAAGGGTCAACTCCTCCCGGCTAAAAAGCTTTTCCAGAGTGCTAGTTTTTAATCGGCTCTGCACCCTTGCTTCCCGCATTAAACCCAATGAGGCTGTTTTTCCGAAACAACTTTTAAAACCCTTTTCCCACTTAAGAAAGGTTTTTTTTCGTCAAATCCTAGAGGAGGATGTTCCTCTGCTAAAACGGGGCTCTAGCTCACCCTTCAAGCAGCCAATACAGCGGCTTTGAGGCGGCACTGTGGAGAGACCGCCGCGTGCCAAAGAGCAGCCGGGGTGTTCCACTGGGAGGAACGGAGTGCTCCACGTGGAGAGCGCATCACAGAACAGGTTCACTGCAGCTCTCTCTCAAGGTGAAGGAAAACGAGCGAGTCATGTCTGTTTGTGCCCTCTCTCTCACTCTCTCTCGCTCTTTCTTTCTCTCTCGCTCTCTTTCTTTGTCTCTCTCACTCCCTCTCTTTCTTTCTTCTCCCTCTCCCTGCCGCTTTCTCTTTCTTTCTCTCCCTCACTCTCTTTCTCTCTCACCTTCTTTCCCTCTCAATCCGTCTTTCTCCATTTCCCCCTTTCCCTCGGTCTCTTGTTCTCTGTCCCTCTATCTTGTTCTCTCTCTCTCTCTCTCTCTCTCTCTTCTCTCTCTCTCTCTCTCTCTCTCTCTCTCTCTCTCTCTCTCTCTCTCTCTCTCTCTCTCTCTCTCTCTCTCTCTCTCTCTCTCTCTCTCTCTCTCTCTCTCTCTCTCTCTCTCTCTCTCTCTCTCTCTCTCTCAGACCCTTAACTGTCAGCGTTTTTTGTTTTTTTCCATCCTGGAAATCTACGGATGCCAGAGTTTAGCTGAAGCAAGAGATTTCCCAAGACACACACACACACACACACACACACACACACACACACACACACACACACACACACACACACACACACACACACACACACACACACACAGTTACAGTCTGACCCAAGCCAAGAAGACCATGACTAGGCATCTCAACCCGGTTATGTAATAAAAACATCTATGAAGTCACAGGTTTGACGGACAGTATTATGTTAAATGATTGAGCCAGGGAGCTGGGGACTGTGAAGGAATAACTCAGCACAATTCAGAGTCTGCAGTTTTTTTCTGCAAAACGGCATTGCAGTGAGGAGTGGCTGTTATAATGTTACAGTGGGTTCATATAGAAGGCTGTAATGATACTTATGAAAGTCATTAAGTTCATCAGCACAGCAGGTAAGACAGAATTGAGGCAGGCGATCACACACACACACAACACACACACACACACACACACACACACACACACACACACACACACACACACACACACACACACACACACACACTCACACCCACAGATACTCTGCTGAGTTGGGAGTGTGTGTGTGTGTGCGTGCGGGGGGGGGGGGGGGGGGGGGCTGTTATTCACCATCCTATGCTAGGAGCAGTGGGCTGCCGCAAACGCTATGGCGCCTGAGAACAAGCCCAGGTGCATTGCTCTTGCCTGGCTCATGGGCAGGGCAGCAGTGTTATACAGCATTTGTGTGGATTCACGTTAAAGTAAAAGTACAGGATATAACCGTGTACTTAAAACCCCACTAGATGTTACATCTAGTGGTACATTTCTGCTACGTTTCTGACCTAAAACATGCATGTTGTCCCGACACCAACGCACCTATGCAAACACACGCGCACACGTAGTGATACACAGTGACTACAACTTTCTGATTGCAAACATACAGAATATCTTACACATCCTCGACTAGTCATTTGCACACTGCTTACTCGGCAGGATGTGACATCAGTGATGCCAGTAACTAGCCCACTGCTTGCGTGTTGTCAGTAGCCTCTCCATGCAAACTAGTGTAGCTTCATGCCTTTGTTCCTTATTTTCAATTCCTCTTTTACCAATCAGTACCTCCTCTCTGTCTCTCTTTCTTCTCTATTGTAATTACAGTGTGGATGAATTGCTGGTGGGGTCAACTTAGACGGCCTCTTCTAAAACGAAAGAAGAAATCACAAACGGAAGTCACAAACACACAAACTCGCACATGCACAAGCAAGCACACACACACACACACACACACACACACACACACACACACACACACACACACACACACACAACACAGCACACACACACACACACAGGCACATTAGAGCGACAGGAAGAGGATAGACTACTATTGATTTTCAATCCTTTATATTAAATACCTTGTTGCTGTTCAGCATCTCAAACCGCCTCCATCTAGATTAGGTTAACAGCAGAAGACATCAAGGGAATAAAAGTCAGAAGCAACATCAGTGTTTGCCAATTTGAAGGCTGATGCTGAGTGCGACCATAAAATTGTCAATTGTTCATCTGATTGTTTATTACGTTTGGGAGATGAATAATGAGGTTGTTGAGTGTTTCGAGTATGCGATGAGGAAGGAGAGAGCGGGGTTTGCGCCCTGTTTCGAAAATCATGTTTATTTTGCCCTGGAAACGGCATGCAGTATGGCACGATTCAATGATATCTCCTGCTCATAACCGGCTATGCATACATCTAAGCCAGGGCACACTAGGGGGCTGTTCAAAGTAGCAGGGGCAGGATATGTTTCAGATTAACCCAGATCTCTGACTCGGGGGAGCGCTCTCCATGACTGTGGGGATTTTCAGTCTCGGTTGACTTCAATCTCGAGGAACGAGTCCGCTCGATCTTGGATCGGTTGAACGTGAAAACGCTGCGTTCATGACGTGCTTCAAACGCCCCTCCCCTAGCTAGTCGCACTGAATATACGATCGATATGGTTGTCCCAAGTTATCATTGCTTTCAGGGATTTTATTGAGAGACGCATGGTCGCTTCATTAACACAACGTCATCGAGGAAGGGCTGGCTCTGTGGTTCGAGGGCTGCGTTCCATTAGTAGTTCCTCTCCCCCTAGCTGACTTCCACTCGGCCCTTGGTCCAACCGTTAGATGTACGTTGCTCGTATGTCTAAAGTCTAAAAGCGTTTCAGTCTATCTTGTAAAAGCGAACCTTGCAGGGAAGCCACTTAAGAGAGCAGAGGGGAAGTGTGTGAATATGAAAATCCACTATCACCTAAACGCAGACACGTCGCGTTAGGCTGATTGTCAGGGAGAAATACCAATGAGGAGCAAAGATTATTATACAATAGATTTAACCATATGAAGTCGTTTGTTGCCATTATTCCAACCAATGAAAGGGCGGAAAGGAGCTGTGGGTGGGGTCAAACCCGGAGCTAACTGGCAGTGTACCCGGTTGGCCCCCGGGTCGGGCTCACAGCATGGGTCGCCATGGTAACCGGCGAACGGAGAGCAAACTAAGGTCGTTGTTGGAGTTCTGAAACCGAAAGCTCTGCCGTTCCCTGAATTCTGACTCAACATATCCGACCTGGAAATCTTCCGCATCTTGAACCAGGGCCCTGGAAGACCGGCTGGAGCTGGTTTGGATTGGAAATATAAAAGGGCATGAGCGCAGGGTTTAAGAGTTTTATAATTTATTATGAGTGTAATACGGTACAGATGTTGTGTTACACATCTTGAAATGTAGTAGTGAGAGCAGTCTGAGTAACCGTCGAAGGAACATTCTTTGGTACTTTTGAGCTTTCGTTTATAAGCTCAGGATATCCATCTGTCTGTCTGTGTCTCTGTGTCTGTCTGTCTTTGTGTCTGTCTGTCTGTCTCTCTGCTTCTGTCTCTCTGTGTCTGTCGATCTGTCTGTCTGTCTTTCCCTGTGTCTGTCCATCTGTGTGTCTCTCTCGGTCCATCTCCCCTTGTCTGTCTGTCTGTCTGTATGTCTGTCTGTCCATCTGTCCGTCAGTCCGTATGTCTGTGTGTCCGTCGGTCCGTCTGTCTGTCTGTCTGCCTCTATTTCTCTATGGGCTTGAGTCTGGGCTTGCGGATGTGCCTCATGTTGGCCCCGGGCTCCGTGGGCTTGAAGGGCCCCGGGGCCCCGTAGGGTCGGGGCAGCGGCAGGCGGCCCTGGCTGGGGATGTAGGCGTTGGGCCGCGGCTCGGCCGTGGTGAACACGCCGTCGGGGAGCTGGCTCCACGCCTCCTCCCCCGCACGCTGGGGACGCCGGTGTGCACGCACGCACACACGCACACACACACGCACACGCACACACATACACACACACAAATGCACAAAAAAACAGACGCACACACAAACACATACACATTCACACACACACACACATCCGTGCACAAAAACACAAGACACACACACACACACACATACATAGACATACACACACACAGACACACACGTCCACAAAAAAGACACACACACACACACACACACACACACACAAGCGTACGTGCACAGACACGCACACAAACACATACACATTCACACACACACACACATCCGTGCACAAAAACACAAGACACACACACACACACACACACACACACACACACACACACACACACAAGCGTACGTGCACAGACACGCACACAAACACATACACAGACACATGCGCACCCACACATGCATACCATGCACAGACAACACCCAAGACGCTCACATGCAGGCGTAGACACACACACACACACACACACACACACACACACACACACACACACACACACACACACACACACACACACACACACACACACACACACACACACACACACACACACACACACACACACACACACACACACACACACAGGTTTTGAGTTTGGCTAATTACGTTATCTTCGGAGGCTCATGAGTTATTAAAACAAAATATTAGCTCAAACTTCAGGCAGCTTCTTGTTTTTCTTGCACAGCAAGTTCACACAAGGTCACCACTGTGTGTCTGCCTCCATGACCTTGTTGTCTGACTTTCTTTCTCACAGAGCTTCATTTCCCGCTTTGACCAACCTTCCCCAAACACAGTTTCGGGTTTCAGAACGCAGCGTACATTAATTAAAGCAGGTTTTATCCGGGATTCGGTAGACTCGCGGCCCACAGTCATTTCTGTGTTTAATGTGTCGTTTAATCGAATAGAAAGGACGGTATGCACAGGACCAACAAGCTGTGGTCGTGCCCTAGGGCAGAACGATGCAGATCCTCACACGGCAGACACATTCCCACATTCCCGACACAATCCCAGGGGAAAAAACCGAGACAGAACCCGAATTTCACAGCTTTAACACAGACTTTAACTCACGCAAATGAACCTTCACGCCCGAGTTGCGGTGTAAAGGCGCTAAAGGTAGGGTGTTTCCCGCAGGTATGCAGGGCACACCTGTTGCCGGCTATCCTAGTCTAGTTCAGCCAAATACTTCGGAGCAAGAATTCGGAAAAGAGACAGACACTATTGGCCGTAGTTTTGTTTTCGTGCTACGATATTTCTCCGTAACGTTTAAAAAGAATTGTAACATCAAAATAGCATTCGCATGTCGGTTCGGATTGAAAGTTTGTTTGGTTTTACTGGTAAATTGGCTGTAAATGTCTTATCGATTGACCGAAAAAGCGTAAGAAAACAAACCATAGCACAAAAGCCTCCCCTCGAACAAACGTTCCGGCCGAACTACGCAGTTCCGCCCGACCGGACGTCAAACTTCAAAGCCACAACACATCTTCTCACAGTCGCCGCATTTTGGACGCATTTCTTCCCCATGAACTGTTTGTTCCCTGGCACGAGATGAAGAGCAGTTCAGCTAAACCAAAACAAAACACTCTGAATAGCGACCAGGGCAACCAAAGAGGAGAAAGATCGGATTACACCGACAACCGTTGCATAAAAATTGTAGAACGATGTTACCACGATGAATATAATAATCATAATTTTCATCATTTCAAAATAGTCATAGGTTTATTTTTCTACTAATACTACTTTAAATTTGCCGTCCTTGCGTTTTGCAGCCTACGGTCTCTCTCATGGTCTCATTTGGGCATTTTTAAAAGTTAGAACAACAACCTGGTTTCTGCTCTGGTGTAAATGGTGGTGTGTTTAAGGAGTCAGGTACGGTGGTCCATACGGGACTAGGATTTTCTTATGACTAACAGGCTGAATACAAATCAGCCCAGCCTCAAAATGATCCACATGCCCTGGTATGGATTGTTTTGAGTGTGTTTGTGTAACTGTGCGTTTGTGTGTGTGTGTTTGTGTGTGCGTCAGGGCTGTGTGTAGGGTATGTATATTAGTTTGTGTGTTTTTGTGGGGGCTGTGTGTAGGGTATAAGCACGAGTATCTGTATATCTAAGTATGTGTGTATCTAAGTCTACAGGTCAATCTTTAATATAGTTTGGGCCTGTAGGAACAGTGTGTGTGTGTGTGTGTGTGTGTGTGTGTGTGTGTGTGTGTGTCTGGTTTGTTTGTGTGTTTTTTGTAATGCGTGGGTTTGTGTTTGTTGTGAGTCTCTTGCTCACCATAAGTCCCCTGATGGAAGGAGTGATTCCCCACTTTCCCGTCGAGGTGGGGATTCCCAAAAGATTCCTGCTCAGTTTCAAGTTCACGGGGGCGTGTTCTGTGTGCGTGTTGTCTCTTGTGTGCGTGTTTATGTTCGAGAAAGTGTGTTTGTGTATGTTTTTTTGGTATTTTTGTCTCTACCTGGGGTTTTGTATATATATTGTGTTCACTTACCTGTGTGTCCATTACCCTGCCTCTGAGTAGGTAAGTCTGCATGAGGAAGTCTGTGTGTATGTGTGTGTGTGCGTGTGTGTGCATGTGTGTGTCACACACACACACACACACACACACAACACACACACCACACACACACACACACACACACACACACACACACACACACACACACACACACACACACACACACACACACTGTGTGTGTGCGTGCGTGCATGCGTGTCTATATATATATATATATATATATCTTTGTATAGGAGGATGTGTGTTTGTCTGTGTACGATCACTGGTGTGCATGCATGTGTATCTGGATTCGGTTCACCTCCTCTCTCTCCTGCACCTCCTTCTGCCTCCTCCTTCTGTCCCTGAGCAGCCTCCTCCACTCCTCCTCCACCTCCAGGCCGGGGGAGACACCCTGCGCCAGACGGCGCTCACACTCCTCCACCTGCAGCAGTTCAGCCTCCGTCAGCACACTGGCACCACTCCGCTAGCAACCCCACTAGCTAGCCGCTATGCTGTGCTAGCCGCTATGCTATGCTATGCTAGCCGCTGCGGCTACATTAGCTGCCGCGGCTATTGATGCGTCAGCCACGATGACCGTGGTGTGTTCTGGGTTGTAATAGGCCATGGAAGATTGATGGTATCTAATGGGTTGAGGATGTTATCTGGGATGGTATTGTGTCAACCAGGGGAACCTTTTCATGAAATTTAAAAGTATAATGATCAAAATTTTGTAATGTATATTGTTCATCAATACAGTAGTCCCCTTTTCAATTATATATATATATGTATCCAGCTATATATATATATATATACTGTATATATAGCTTTCCATCTATTGATCACTCAATCGAGAGATAGAGAGATGAAGAGTGGAGATGCAGACTTTCATAACAAATAGTAAAAAGTAAAAATGTAAAATAGTAATTGATTTTGGCCATCATGCATCCCACTTAGCCTGGCATCGGCAGACGAATTGCAAACTGAAATTAGTCTGGAACCCCTCTATTCATTTTCCATTTCCAAGGGGCGTCCCCAACAGCTGCAGACCAAAATGCCTCTGGACGCAATTAGATAGACCTACAACCAATCATGGCAACAAAACGGCTGACCCAAAACTGGGCGACAAAAAATCGACATAAGCAGGCATAGCGGAATCAATCGTTCTACATCAGCGGCAGCCATCTTTATTGTTGTACGGCTCTCCTCTGCACAGTCCTCGTATTTCTCCTGCCTTATATTAGATAAACGCTTATGATTGGTTGGCCTATTTCGTATCGGGCAGAAATAATTTTTGATGAGGTCTGGGGAGCCAGACCTCATCTGCAGAGCAAACCAAACACAATCTTTCGAGATTCGCCTGGTTCCCGGGTCACCTCCCACTCCGTCCCCCAGCTGCCACTTATGGCACCCGAACCACCCTTTGAGAACCCTTCAAGGCGGTGTGCTGCAGCAGGTGGGGTGCTGACCTGCTCTTTTCTCTCCCTGACCTCCTGCTCCAAGGCCAGGGCCTGGGCCTGCCTCATGGACAGCTCCGCCGCCACCGCCATCAGGCGCTGGTTGGTGCCGGTGCTCTGGGAACGAAGTGAGTTCAGCTGGAGACACACACAAACACACACAGACACGCACATACACAGATGGTCAGGTGGAACGTGGTTGTCTGTTGGTGGGTAAACACAGGAGCTGTGTTAGCGGTACAAGGGTAGGGATATGAAAAATATCTTCTGCTCCAGATGTGTCAGCAGCGTCCAATTAAAAAAGGGAAAAATAACTTGCTCGCTGTTTTGCTTTATTTTTGTGAAGAGGTAAATACACACACAATGATGACACCTGGGGAGATTATTTAGGTGTGCATAAGAGGATTTGGATCTCTGCTTGTGTTTGTATCAGAGAGAGGGAGAGGGAGAGAGCGAGAGCGAGAGAGAGAGAGAGAGAGAGAGAGGAGAAAGAGAGAGAGTGGGAGATAGAGAGAGTGGGAGAAAGAGAGAGAGGAGAGAGAGAGAGAGAAAGAGAGAGAGAGGAGAGAAGAGTGGGAGATAGAGAGAGTGGGAGAAAGAGAGAGAGGGAGAGAGAGAGAGAGAAAGAGAGAGAGAGTGAGAGAAAGAGAGGGAGAGGAAGAGGGGAAGAAAGAGAGAGGGAGGGAGAGAGAGCGCCCCGGGTCCCTTTGTATTTCTGCTCATTACAATAAAATGAGTCTAGTTTATTTGTTTAAGGAAAGTAAGTGTAGAACCATTTGACAGACAGCATGTTTAAACCATTGTATGCTTTGTATAGTGTACTGTATGCAGGAGTGACTTTGTCTTTTGTATCTCTTGCCTTCTTAGCCATCTGCAGCCTTTCCTGTTGGCCGTTCTCCAGCTGGTCTCTGATTGGCTGAGAGAGCCTGGTCACCTGATCCAGGAGCAGCTCCTTCTCCATCAGCTGCTCCTCGCATTTCATTATACGGTCCTCCAACTACACACACACACACACACAAATACACACACGCATACACGCACACATGCACGCACGCACGCACGCAC
>OLKM01001655.1:40281-42781 GCA_900291075.1 Melanogrammus aeglefinus
ACACACACACCCACATACACAGTCTGACACACTCCCCGGTTAAAGTGGACACCTTGAAGACCCCTGACACACACACGATCTGACAAGACTTCCCGGTTGAAGTTCCAGTGCACCTTGAAGACCACTGACACACGCACGCACACACGCACGCACGCACGCACACACATTCCAGAAAGCAAGTCACTCCAACAGGATCCTCACCCCTGGCTTCCCATCCCAGGATGTGGGGGGCTGAGGGTGCGACCATGCAGATTGACCTGATGAGCGATCAAAGCTTCACCTGGGTGAACCCGGGGGGGCGCTTAAGTTCCTGTGAAAATCCTACTTTTTTTCCCCGCCGTTTATCGATGGACGATAATATGATAAACGGCGCCCGACGCTAAAGCGACTCTGGGAATAGTAGCGATCAAACGGAGGAAAAAAACTTTTTGCCGTTGATTGCTACAATTCCTGGACTTTGGGTAGAAAGGCCCCAACGACGTTGGTTGATAGCTTGGTTGTCTCTGTTCCTTTTTCTGGTTTGTTGGGGGAGTGGGACGGCACTTTAAAAAAAGTACAACTGAGACAACGTCTCAGGATGCCCACAGAGTCGGAAACCATCGAAGAAAAGATGAAGATGCCAAAGAAGGAATGAGAACCGGAACAGATAATATAAGTGGAGACAGAAGGTCTGACCCGGCATGATCAGGCTTGACCAAACATCCATCCCTTCCCCCCTATCATCCAGGCATGCATGGATGATGCGGTTGTTGGGGGGGGGGGGGGGGGGGTCCACTGACCCCACCCATGGGTCATTGGACATTAAAATAACAAACATTAGCCTGGCGTGGAACAAAGCGAAGATTCCCCGCTCTCCCTCTCCCTATTATGGACACCATTTGATCCTCCTTCCGGTTGCCGGGGACAACAGAGAGGGGGTCAAGACGGAGGAGGAAGAGGAGGCTTTGCCCCGTCAGTCACATGACTGGCTGCGTTAAACGTAGCGTGTGTAACCGTGTCTCAGCTCACTTAGCGGCCTTGAAGAAAGGAAGAGAAAATCTAAAGTTCTACCAGACTGCTCGTCTAATTGTACCATTCAAAGACTTAATGTGGTAATATATTCTGTGTAAGTTTGATTAATTATAGAGGAGAATGGCAACGAATCGTGTATGATGACTACCATTAGGGTTTGGACGTGATGAAATCAGTGTTCATGCTGTGAAAGGCCGTCAGCGATCGCAGGCTACAACTGTATTGCTGGTTGCCGACACGCTTGGACGGACACAGCTGCCACCCCCACTCAACAGATGATGTGCAAAGGGCCACATGAAAGGTGAAGGCTAGACAGCACTTTACGAGTGAAGACCATAATGCCTTGTGGCTGTTGTTTGTATTGGAAGCCAGCATAAAAATGCAGCATAGAATTCAGCTTCTATTGACAACTAGATGCTGAACGCAAAAGAGATATACTACAGACTGACAAAAAAAAATAAATCTATTGAGAAACAGAGGACAATGGCGTTTCCTCGGGTAAGATGGGCTGAGGTTACACAGGGCCTTTTCAGTTCTTCTTATAATGTAAGACACAACATAATAATCGATCTTGAACAAACATATTTGTGCTCTGTTCCGCAGTAAGTTTCTCCCAACCATCCTCAATCTCCTGAAAAGCTCTGCACTGCAACCTATAATTATTTTTCTGTCTAGGTTTCAGCCAGCGCAGAGCCTAACTTTATTTTTCAAGTTCAAGTTTTCCAAAACTGCTTCCAAAGCAGCAGAATTTAACAAGAACGTATTGATTTCCAATGTTCAACGTCCATACAGTAAGAGATCTTGGATATTGTGGTCTGGATATGTGCCATGGTGACATATACTGTATATTCAGCGTATATTCGTCATGTCGCATCTCCATGCAGTCGAGTGAGGTCATAGGGAACGACAAGTTGAGACCGGACACAGACAGAGAGACCAGAGAGAGACAGGAGAGAGAGACCAGAGAGAGACAGGAGAGAGAGACCAGAGAGAGACCAGAGAGAGACAGGAGAGAGAGGGACCAGAGAGAGACAGCAGAGAGAGACCAGAGATAAACCAGAGAGAGACCAGAGAAAGACAGGAGAGAGAGACCAGAGAGAGACAGTAGAGAGAGACCAGAGAGATAAACCAGAGATAGTCAAGAGAGACAGGAGAGAGACAGAGAGAGAGACCGGAGGGATAGAGAGACCAGAGAGAGACCAGAGAAATAAAGGCCAGTAAAGAAAGAAATAATGCAGTAAAGATATTTCAGTAGGAATAAAATGAGATGGTATGTGCGTGAGTGTGTGCGTGGTGTGTGGAGGGTGTGAATGTGCTTGTACGCGGTCACACCAAGCCTTTTAAACAGTGTAGTGATGGATGGACTACAGTGAATCTCACTTCGCCCACTGTATGTCTCTCTCTTCTCCTCTGACCAATCCATCCATCTTTCGCTCTCACCCTCTCTCCTGTGTGTGTATGTGTTTTTTGTTTTCTTGTTCTCTCTTTC
>OLKM01001655.1:47781-51680 GCA_900291075.1 Melanogrammus aeglefinus
ATTTTCTCTACACCACGGTTTGATAACACACAGCAAACTGTGCTTTTATGATCCCACGGTCATAACAGTGCCAGGGTTAGGGGTTAGACTCCCCAGCCATCCATGTGCGGCAGCGTACGTGTGGTATCAGAGGAGGCTGTGGCTGACAGCGTAGTGCATTAAATATGATCTACTCTGCATGCTGTTAGGTTGAGTGAGGGGGAGTGCGGTGAGGAATGTTGATAACGCGCCTCCCTGAGCGCTACGGCGGGGAGAGTGAGCTGTCGCTATCCATTATCTGTCCCCCGGAACACCTCCTCTCCCCCCCCCCACCCCCACCATTTCAGTTACACTGTATATTAAGGGAGCCGTAATGATCCATTAATAATTAGCTAATGCGGTGATTAGCGTTAGCGTGAACATCGTAGAGCTTTCAAAGTTGGTACACGTGTAGAAACGATAAAGTGAAGTACCTCTTTGTCGACAGGGGGCGCTTTAACTCACGATCCGACAAAAAAACGATAAGGCCCGCTGTTCAATCAATCACGAGTCCGCTTCAGAGCAGCCCAGGGACTTCCTCGCTCATTAGCCTCACTAGAAATAGCAGGTCAGCATGCTCACAGAATATCGCGCACACGATGACTTGGTCCACGCAACCACACGCATTTACTTCATAAAATGCATAGCCGGCGACATTTCTGGTTTAATAATGTTACTGACTAACCCTAACCCTCAACCCCATGCTGATGATTTATTACAAAGCCTAACACTGCGACACGTAATGGTAATTAATGAATGGTTAATTAATGTGCCCTTATTGTAAAGTGTGACAGTATTTTCTTTAATATAAAAAACATACACATATTTCTTTAATATGTTTTTGTATAATAAACAAGTTGGATTATAGGTCAGCGAATTGGGGCAACATAACAAAAGCAACAAGAGCAAATATTCACTTTTGGTCAATACCTTTGTTTACTCCCTTTTCCTAGAGATACATAGTATGGATCCATGGGGTCCCTTCTCAACTAATAATGTCAGCCCGTCTGTACTGATGCAGAAGTGTGCTTGAGGCTTCTGTTCGAACACGCACACACATTAACAACACACACGTACACACACATATTAACATCAACGCACACCCTCATACGCAAACATACACGCACATAAACCCCCACACGCACACACATAGATTTACATCAACACACACATACAACCCTTCTCCCCCCCCAAACACACACATACATACACAAGCCCCCCTGCCCACACACACCCATATATGACCATCAACGCACCGACACACACAGACACACAAACACACAAGCCCCCCCGCCCGACACACTCACACACATACATAAACATCAGCACACACACACACACACACACACACACACACACACACACACACACACACACACACACACACACACACACACACACACACACACACACAGGTCCACACGGTACCTCCGTCCACAGCGCGGCGAACTCCGCCTCCATGGCGTGGGCCTGGGCGCCGCGCTCCGTCTCCAGGGTGACGCAGCGGCGCTCCTCGGCCGCGTCCACCCTCAGCGTCCGGGCGTGCTCCTCCAGGGCGTCCAGTGTGGCGCCGCCGGCGTCCAGCGCCGCCGCCCGTCCCCGGGCGCCCTGCTGCAGCAGGCTGCCCTCCGCCTCGCACTCCAGCAGCTGGAGGCTGCTGCGGGCGAGCACGGCCGCGTGCACGCACACACACACACACACACACACACATGGAGACACACACATGCAGACACATGCACATATACAAAACACACGCACACACACACAAACATACACAAGCGCACGTACAAACACACACACGCACACACATGCAAACACACGCATATGAACAGACACCCGCACATATACGCACACACACACACACACACACACACACACACACACACACACACACACACACACACACACACACACACACACACACACACATATGAACAGACACTCTCACATATATGCACACACACACACAAACAAACACACACACACACACACACACGCACACACACACACACACCCAGCCAAAGGTTATACAATAAAACACTTAGCATTGGGTCCTAAAATGATATAATGTCATGATGTCATCTTATTTTATTCGATTCAATCAAGCGTTATTGAGCCACGGTCGCCCTGGTGTGACGAATCACCTCTTTTACAAGAGAGACCTCGATTATGTCAGAAAATAAATAAAGCATGCAGCCATTAATAACGGTGACTTTCATAGACTGTGATGCCTGTAAAGGCTTTAACGGTCCCATGATGCTCGCTCTGATAAGTTACAAGGGGATTTGGTTGGAAAGATTTTGTCTCAAAAAAGGTTTTGCATGATTTAAAACTACAAAATGGTCCTGGTAATGCAACTTCCCCGTCGATGGTCAACGACAGTCTCAAATCGAGTAAGATAATATCGCTAGCCTCATAGCATCATTGTGATATTTTTTGCCAATTCCTTAGCCAATCAGAGGTCTTCCTACATTAAATCATCACTATCTTCCTCAGACATCAATTTCACATCAATTTGATGATTGAGGCAATTATGCTATGAGGCAAACGATATGTCATCTAATATAATCTAATTGAATCTAATCTGATGGTGTCAAATTGAATCTAATCCAAATCAAATTCTAATCCAACATTATCCAATCAAACTTCATCCAATCCGAAACCAGATCAAATCCCACCTAACCCCACCTAACCCCACCTAACCCCACCTAACCCAACCTAAGGGGATCCTGTTCCGGTGTGACGGGCGTGACCCGGTGTGACCTACAGGGTCTTGCGTCGGTGCGTGGCGGCGTGGTAGCTCCTGGTCAAAGGGGGCAGCAGCCTCCTGCTGCCGCGCTCGGTACCCCGGCCTGAGCTTCAAAGCGTTGGGCCGCCGGCCCGCTCCTCGCATCGCGCTCCTTGGCCTGGCCTCCCGCAGTCGCGCTCGAATCACCACCTGGTGAAGGAGGCCGCTCTGCTTTAGACTCGCTGCTCCATTTGGTGCGTGTGTGGATACCTAAACCTGAATAGCCAGACCCGTCACACGCTACTGTATGTTTGGACAATCCTGGCTGCTTAAATGTACGCACTTATCGTATGTTGAATTTTAGTTATAGTACTTCGTTTTGGGGCATTTTATCCTAGCCATCCTCGTTGTATACGGGGAATGGGTTAAGCTAGCGATGGCTAGTGCTTTGCACTTGATTCTATGAACATCCTTACCGTATCGGAAGTGATTTATTGTTTCACTTTCTTGTGGCAAATGTACTTATTGTAAGTCGCTTTGGATAAAAGTGTCTGTTCAATGCCCTAAATGTAAATGTAAATGTTAGCCTTGTAGCGTAATTGCCTTAGGCATTTAGGCATGCTATGAGGCTATTTATGCTATGAGGCTAACCCCATGTGTGCTGCGGGGACCGGATTGGCTCGCCATTCGCCCCGTTTGTTCATGCTTCCTTTGAAGCTTATCCATGGTGATGCCACCGTCCAAATCTAAGAATGACGCTTTCAGTTAGGGTCGCGTCGGTGTCTTTAATCAAGATGCCTGTGTTGATGTGGTCGCACTTCACGACTCACATCCTAATCTGAGCTGTACCACTACACCCCTATCCTGTACACAGCGAGTTTATCCGATCATAATCAGATCATGCAGGTGATTAGTGTTCCTCCAAACACCCTTAGTCAAATTTCTCCAATCAAATCTAGCACGTTATTAGTGTCCCTCCAATCTAATTTCTCAAATCAGATGGAGCAGTTGATTAGTGCTCCTCCAGTCAAACGCTTGTGGTTCTGCCTCGCTTTGGGCAGATGATTGGTTCTAGAGTAGGCATCTTGGAATTGATTCAATTTCCGATCATTCTGCTTTCTATAGAATCTGACCAAGTGGTCGGTTTTTACTC
>OLKM01001655.1:51705-64818 GCA_900291075.1 Melanogrammus aeglefinus
TTCGGCGGAATATTTATAGTATATATAGTATATAGTTATATATATATATATATAATTTATTATATATTATATATATATTATATATTTATATATATATTATTATATAATAATATCTAATCCCGGTCTCACGAGAATTCGTGACATGTCACGTTATTTCATCCTATTTTTTCGTGATCAGGGATGACACGTATTTTCCAAATTTTTCGTGTCAAAGAAGCACAATTTTTCAGCTCATGTATCTCAATTGGGAAGTATTTTGTCGTGTCACTAAGCACGACTTCTCCAAACTAAGGTCTGTCGGCAGCGTTCTCCTAACGTCCTGAAGAGCTCGCGTACAGACATCTATGATATATGATTGTTATATTGTACTGCGTCTGCGTTGAGACCGAAATGTTCTATACACATAAGTGTCAGCTTTGGTTGCCTCATCCGTTTGCTATTGACAAATTCGCTCTGTGATAACTAACAATACGGACAGCTTTTGGCCACCCCTCGTTTTCTACTTTGTCGGCCTTTGCGTGATTCTGATATATATTGTAACAATTCACTCAGATATATTAAATGCAGGTGGGCTGCTCTGTAGGCCAAACCGCGAAGGAACAAGGGTAGCTTGCTTATTGTTCTTTTTGGAATGGTATGTCTGTTGTTTTATTGGATCCTGACCATCGTATTGTCTTAGTTCGTTGCTATCCCAAATTTGTTCACTACAGTTATTTAAATTGTCTAAACTTTCCTTCTTCCATCTCATCACCGGTACATAGTGCGACATGCGGGTGTGGTGGGAGTATGTGAATGACGCCAATGCACTCATATATGCAGAACCTACACATCGTATGTTACACCCATGGACGTCTGTTGTCGTTACCTCAAAGACGTCCTGTTATGTACCAAACGATTCGGTCTGATAAGTAAAACAACAACTGGACGTCATGGAACTGGCTGTGTCCACCCCCCCCCCTCCCCACTCACCCAGATACACACACACACACACACATACACACGCACACTTTGCGAAGACCGCAAAAGCACAAGCCCGCAGGCTGATTGGTTGACAGCTCTGGGCATGGCCCCGGGAAATGTGTGTAACGCCACGTGAACCGCTAACTGAAAACGACAAACAGCCAAGGTCACTCGCTGTGTGTGTGTGTGTGTGTGTGTGTGTGTGTGTGTGTGTGTGTGTGTGTGTGTGTGTGTGTGTGTGTGTGTGTGTGTGTGTGTGTGTGTGTGTGTGTGTCGTGTGTAGGGTCGGCATCAAGGCAGCTACGTAGACCCGAAGATGACATGATTGCACGAGGTTTCCGCCTGTGCGAAGGCTTGATAGAATGTTTATGACAGCTTGCGTTCGACCATTGTCTGGTACGCCACACACCCACCCGCACACCAGCCCACGACATACGTACTTTGGAGATGTCTTTGGAGAGACTTTCCTGCTGTGCGCGGCCCTGGGAATGTTTCTTCCGGGCCTCGATCATTGTCCTGGTAGTCAGACACACCCGAGACACACAGCCATGCGCACATACACACAGGCACACACATACACACACACGCACACACGCACACACACACACACACACACACACACACACACACACACACACACACACACACACAATAAGTCATTTACTAGATGTAAGTTTTCTTTGTCAAGCAGGGAAAAAGTAATTAATGCAACAAACCAGTCAACAGACAGATGTCGATGTTTCGGTTTACATTAAGGGCATTTAGCAGCCGCTTTTATCGAAAGCGCCTAACAATAAGCACATTTGTCAGAAGAAAGAGAAACAATAACATATCTGTACAGCAAGGATAATCATAGGTACAAGTTCCAAGCATTTGGGTTAACCCATTCCCCGTAGACAACAAAGGTAGTTCGGATAAGACGCTACACAATGCTAAGTACCATTTTCAAATGATATGATGCCAAACACCGGAAACCAGGGCTTAAACTGGCTCCTGCAAACCGCGGTATCACAGACCTGCTCTCACAAAGCCTCCCTCACAAACGACCGTCCGACTCGGGGAAGAGTCGGCGAGCGCGTCTCCCTGATGTCTCTCGGAAACGACCGCGAGTGGGAGGAAGGGAACGATGGATTATAGTTATTATATCTGTCGCCGCGCGGCACTCTCTCCGGGACCCGGCCTGTCAGCACTGATCTCAGGCGCCCGGGAGCCATCAAGGCGTCTCTCAGAAGATAAGACCCCGCCGCGTGACACGGCGAGAGAGAACAAAAGGAACGTGACGCCAGACTTCGATCGGGAAACACAATCCTGTCGGTGGAACGTATAGCGTCAATGAACTCCCCTTAACCCTGAGGTGCGCGGACGTGATGGTGGGATCCTCCTGATCAGGGCCAAAGCCAGGGTTTGGAACATAGTGAGGCCTTGGGGACGGTGTTCTGTCCCGAGCTTTCTGTTTTATACAGTGAATCCGTTAACCCAGCTATTGTGCTTGTGCTTGGCATTTGCTTCTATGAACATCCTTACAGTGCCGAAAACGATGTATGGCTGTTTCTCTTTCTGCTGACAAATGTACGTATTGTAAGTCGCTTCGGATAAAAGCTAAATGGCCTCAATGGAAATGGAAATGTGATTTGTTTGGGGTGGGCGAAGGGCGGTCTAAACTGAATTAAGCATGCACTCATCTCGGATGAGTTACCATCAGCAGATGTTTTTATACAGTTGTATTTAGTTTCCAATTCCATTTCCTTTTATTTTTAGCTCGACGATAATGCCATGAGATCTGTACCTCGACGGCACTACAACGCACACTCATGAAGCTCCCAGCTGGTTTCGCGATGTGTCCACGTCGATCGTTAATATACTATCGACAATCGACTTACTATACACAACTTCAATTGTAAAATGTGTTAATGTATGGTCCACTCTGGCACACACACATATATATGTATATATATCATTATCTTTATCATTTCCCGGGTTCGGGGAGTTTACACGCTACTGGTAGACGAGAACAGGAGTGGACAGAGGTTGTTCCCCCTAAATGTAGTAGTGCTATTCAGTATTATTCCTATTTAGGACATAAAGCTGAGGCTTTCATCCAAAGGGACTTTCACCCAAGCCCGCTGCCTCCTTGTATTATTCCCCGCCATTGAGAAGTGCCGCATTTCCCGCCCCTGTGATTGACAGGCACGAAGGACACTCCCAACCAATCGAGGAAGAGCTCAGAGCCCCCGATTGGTCAGAAAATGAGCCGGGAGGGTCTGGATCTTGCGTGGCCTCATACAGAGGCAGGCGCCTGGAAACAGATGTCCTAACAGCACGTGGCCCTCACTAATGGCAGACAGATGGCCGGGGGTCGTTCCTAACACACAACGCTCAAACACATCTTAAAAGGTGACTTATTATACCACCAGGTGTGAGTGTGATCAGCCGGTTACAAGCCGTTTTGGAAATCTGCCTCTTCTGACATCACAAGTGGGCGTAGGAAGACCACGAGGACCTCAGGGATTGAACCCGGTACCTTTGGGGGCGGGGCTACGCACCTGTCCTTCTTGACGGCGGCGGTGTTCAGGATCTCCACCTCCTTGTCCAGCGCCTGGCCCTTCTCCACCAGCTCCTCCACCTCCCTGTGGGCCAGGTCCCGCTGGGCCAGGGCCCGCTGGGTCTCTGCCTGCAGCAGGTTGTAGGCCTCCGCCCGCTCAGACAGCCTGCGTAGGTGAGCGCACATACAGGGAACACACACGGACAAACACATACACACTCACATGGACAAACGCACAAACACATACAAACGCGCACACACACACGGACAAACGCGCACGTACATTCACACACAGACGCACACACACACATAAACAGACAAACATACAAACACACACACAATTTACACACACAAACACACACACACACACAAACGTGGACACACACACACATACACACAGACACACACGGACAACACACACGACAAACGCCCACACACACAAACACACACACACACACAAACGCGACGCGCCCGTACATTCACACACAGACACACACATACACAGACAAACATACAAACACACACACAACGCACACACACACACACACGGACAAACGCGCCCGTACATTCACACACAGACACACACATACACAGACAAACATACAAACACACACACAACGCACACACACAAACACACACATACACACAAATGTGCACACACACACACACACACACACATATACACAGAGACACACAGACAGAGGCGCACAAACAAACATACAAACACACACACAACGCACACACACAAACACACACATACATACAAACGTATACACACACACACACACACAGACAAACGCACATACACAAACATACACACACAAACACAGCCAAAGGCGCACACACACACGAACAATCACACAAAGACACATACACACACACACACGCATACACACACATAAAGAAACACACACCCACACAAAAACACAAACACACACAACCACACACACACATCCACACACATTTATAAATGTATATGTGACATGCATGGAATACAGAGTTTCCTTTTCACTTTCTTATGCCAACAAAGCAAACGCAATTGAGTTGAGAAAGTGTGTGAAGGAGGGAGAGAGAGGGAGAGGGAGAGGGGGGAGGGAGAGAAGAACAGAGGTAGAGAGATAGAGGTGGGAGGGAAAGAGGAGGTGAGACAGGAGAGAGATGGGACGATAAAGAAGGGAGGGAGGGAGAGAGAAAGGGGAGGATGTGGAACTGAATCGGTAAACATACGATTCTATTAATCCGCCTCGGCTTCAGCCTGATAAAAACGGTGCAGACAAAAAAAAAAACGAGGGCAGGACGGCCATGACGAAAAGGAAACAACATGGACGATGAAAGAGAAAGAGAAAGATAATAGAGGTAGAATTAGTGACATGAAAGGACAGCAGAGTCCAGATACACGTTCGACGTGAGGAAAGAGACGATGAAGGAAAAACACGAGTGTCAGAGAAATGGACGACGACGGAGACGCTGGGGAAACGTCTTCTTGCTAAAAACGCATTCCGGTGCTGATGCTGATGCTGCCGCTGATGGGCCCCGGTCGCCATGGTTACCGCGCACCTGTGCTGTAGGGCGCTCTGCAGCTTGTGAAGGTCCACGATGACCAGGTCCTTCTCCCGGCGCTCCTGTTCCACGAGCGTCCTGGCTTGCTGACCACGCATCCACACACAGGGAAAGCTGTTACCGTGCGGGGCGGGGACTGTCTTTGACCGACTGTCGGCCGCTAAAGGGCCGCCGTGTGGTTGATGAAAGAGCACGTTTTTGGTGTCAGCATAAAAGCTGTGTTTGTGGTGCTACGCGCGCGCGTGAGTGTGTGTCTGGATGTGGACGGCAGAAGATTGGTACAGCAATCATTTGGATGCATCTCTGATTGTACTGTGTCTGTGTTTGTACTGTGTGTGTATGTGTGTGTGTGTGTGTATTAGTATTGGTACCACAGTGGTACTTTGGTACAGTGTAGTATATCGTATCAGTGTGTGTAAGCATGTGTGCCTGCCTGTGTGTGTGTGTGTCTCTACATGCATGCGTGTGTGTGTGTGTGTGTGTGTGTGTGTGTGTGTGTGTGTGTGTGTGTGTGTGTGTGTGTGTGTGTGTGTGTGTGTGTGTGTGTGTGTGTGTGTGTGTGTGTGTGTGTTGTGATGTGTGTGGTTCGACGCACCTCGGCCTTGCGTAGCTGCCGGTGTTTCTGGTCCCTCTCGTCGGCCTTGATGTGCGTGAGGCGGCCCAGGCTGTGGAGGTCCGAGCGCAGAGCGCCCGACTCCCGGAGCAGAGCCTGGACCCGGGAGCCCTGCTGCTCCAGCTGGCCCTCGTCCTGGAACAGGTCCAGCTGAGGGGGAGAGGGGAGAGACCCCCATACAGAGAGAGAGAGGGGGAGAGAGACCCCCATACAGAGAGAGAGAGGGGGAGAGAGACCCCCATACAGAGAGAGAGAGAGACCCCCATACAGAGAGAGAGAGAGACCCCCATACAGAGAGAGAGACCCCGAAATAGGGAGAGGAGAGAGAGAGAGAGAGAGAAGAGAGAGAGAGAGAGAGAGAGAGAGACCCCGATACAGGGAGAGAGAGAGAGAGAGAGAGAGAGAGAGAGAGAGAGAGAGAGAGAGAGAGAGAGAGAGAGAGAGAGGAGAGAGAGAGAGAGAGAGAGAGAGAGAGAGAGAGAGAGAGAGAGAGAGAGAGAGAGAGAGAGAGAGAGAGAGAGAGAGAGAGAGAGAGAGAGAGAGAGAGAGAGAGAGAGAGAGAGAGAGAGAGAGAGAGAGAGAGACGCCCAGGGAGAGAGAGAGAGATGTGATACGGGGAGATACGCATACACAAAACTTTTTTCAGTGTGTGAGCACACACACACACACACACACACACACACACACACACACACACACACACACACACACACACACACACACACACACACACACACACACAAACAGGCACACACATGCGCCACACAAACCTGGTGTTTGAGGTTGGCTTTGAGGGCGTCCACGTCCCTATGTAGCTCCGCCTTCCTCTGGGCGACGACCCCTACGCCGTCGCCTTTGAGCCAGGCGTCTCTCTGCCAAACCAAGGGTGAATAATTCAACCGCTCTCCTGCTCTGAGGCAGCGGTGTAGGGCTTCCCCCAGCAGCAGGCCGGGGGCGGGGAGGCTAAATGGACCGCCCCCGTGCCTGCTGTCCTTCCGGCCCTCGGCAGACCACTTCCACACAGGTCGTAGAATCAACACAGGTGTGGCTCATAACACTAACGAGGGGCGAGCTCCTTTGACGTCAGCCGGGCGCGGGGAAGGAGCCCCCGACGAGTGAGACTAGGGCAGCAGAGTCGTTCCAGGGTTTAATGAGCGACACCTGTGTGTGTGTGTGTGTGTGTGTGTGTCCTGCCATGACACCTCTGGGAGGCGGGTCTTTCACCGCGGGAGGTCTGGCGTGAAGAACTTGACCCGATGTTGATGTTTCAACGTTACTTTCCTCCTTCGAATGTCGGGCTACGCCACAGACAAAGTGTTGAAAAGGCAAGCTGTGACATGAATATTCATCGCGAGGATTAAACAAACGAAGCGCATGGGACGGGATGATGGGTTGTTAGCATCCCCCAGGCTTTGTATCAACACTAATTATATTTAAAAATATCACTGTTTTAAAAGTTGCCAGTGTGGCAAATTGTAAAGTGTGAAGGCAGGGCAGTGATCTTTAAACATTTACAACGTGGTCGTTGCAAATATTAATAAAAAATTGAAATAGCCCGATAAGGGTATCTAGTTAAAACGATTCATCTCACATTCACAGAGCTCTAGGGCTGCACAGTTTTATTGTAGAATTGTTATCTTATATCTTTGTAGAGTTTTCCGTTTTTATTCTCTTAATCTTTTTCATCTTCATTTTTAATGATGTACGCACGGCTCTGGAGTCACGTCCCTCTTTTGTACGTAAAAACATCCATGGCCGACCATTTCAGAAGTGCATCAGTTGGAGTTGGGGAACAGATCCATGCTCTCTCTCTCTCTCTCCCTCTCCCTCCCTCTCCCTCTCTCTCTCTCTCTCTCTCTCTCTCTCTCTCTCTCTCTCTCTCTTTCTCTCCCTCTCTCTCTCTCTCTCTCTCTCTCTCTCTCTCTCTCTCTCTCTCTCTCTCTCTCTCTCTCTCTCTCTCTCTCTCTCTCTCTCTCTCTCTCTCTCTCTCCCTGCTAATAATAATAATTAGTCCTTCTGCAGTGAGTGGCTTCTTACAACGCAGTGAGAAAGGGTTGTTTTGATATTAAACCCATCCATCCCTCGCGATGCTGTAAACATGGGTAATGACCGCGTTTCCGTAGCGGAAGGTCATTAAAGCAGTCGCTTAATCGATTGCTTCTTCAGTTTTGTTTTTCTATTTTTGCTCCAAAAACCTGAATGTTGTGTACTTTTGTGCTTCCGATAAAAACGGTAAATACGTACAACGTACAACGTCCCTGGGCGTTATGTGAGCTGTTCCTTTTTTTCCCCCTTCCCTCCCTGTTCTCTGAATTCTAGCAGTAAGAGGGCTAGGGTTGGGGGTATGTCCCTAGTTGTGTTATTTCGGAATGATGTGAACTCCCCCGTTGTGCCATTTCCTGTCGTATGATCCGAGATTCGTTACATGTGCTGACACGTTTCCCATCTCTCTCCCCGACTGTGCACTGACCTTTGACGTACTCCATCGCAAAAGGATGAGAGTGCCATTAAAAATGCATCACAGGAATAAATGACTTCTGCCCGGCTCGGAAATTGCACGCTGTGGAATGGCATGCAGTATCTTCAGTTACCAGCAGCGCGATGTTAGCCGTAATTAACGCTCATTGCATCATTCATTTGACATAGAATCTGAGAAATAAATGTCTTTGATTGGCCCGACTTGCTTTATATGTGCAGGGAAGGAGATTTATTTTACCAGTGACAATCCAGGGAATTTTCTTCTGGAGTTTTTCCATTGCCCCTGACCTATATTGTATTTAAACTTCACCGGTACCAGTATATCTGTACCTCAGAAGCCACCAAGCAATACACAACCAAAGCACCCATGTGGGAAAAATACACGGGCGAATTCCACCAAGCGAGAAGGAGAGTGCTTCCTCTTGAGCCGTCATTGGAATTCGGCCCATACTGGGCTTTGGTAGAGTTTATCCTTGTCCTTTAGAAAGGCTTAGGGTTAGGGGGGGCTGCTCATAATATGGGCCTGTAAAGCCCACTTAACAGGCAGATTACAGGCTGATTGTCATAAGGGGTTATACTAATAAAGCTGAAGATACATCCCAGCCCCTGGATTGATCACTGGAAATAAAACATTAATTGCGGCGGTGTCAACATGCCTAAACCAGGTTCCGGACGTGGCTCTTTTCGTGTGCACATGCGTGACGCTACGCGGCGGTTGTACCTGAGCCTTGGTCTTGTTGTACAGACTCTGGGTTTGGAGCAGCTGATCCGTGGCCTGCTGTAGCAGGAGCTCCGTCTGCTTGGATGCTCTTATCTGCCTGGGGAGGAGCGCAGAACGAGGCGTCCATACTGGGAGCGGTGCTACAGATGGCTGCCGTACACTTTGTATTGTACTTTGTGATGTGAACAGAAATATATGTGGCATAGATGGAGTGAATGGGACGTTCGTTTTAGCGTGCCATAATAGATAAAAGTAATTGATTCCATATTTGTGTTGGTAGAAAACTAGCTACTAATTATACAGTACTAACCTTCTGCCTCTGCAACTCACCAGTTTGCAACGCAATTTTATTTATCACAGATATAATGAATGCAAGGGCACAAGCCTACTTTTACATCTTTTAACGATGCTTTATACATGTAATAGGCTCTATGCACAACTCCACTACTTCCTGGACTTAGTGCTGCTCCTTCATTTCCTGTCTTACATTACTGGACAAACTGATTAATCCAGGTGTGTCTGAGTAGTCCCAATGGTCAGACACACCTGGATTAATCAGTTTATCCAATAATGTAAGACAGGAAATAAAGGAGCAGCACTAAGTCCAGGAAGTAGTGGAGTTGTGCATAGAGCCTATTCATTCATTATTACCTGCGATAATGGTAAGGATAGCATTGTAAGGTCCTTTGGTATGGGTGCGTAGAAAGTGTGCGTGCACGTGTGTGTGTGTGCGTGCGTGCGTGCGTGCGTGCGCGCGTGTGTGTGTTTGTGTGTGTGTGTGTGTGTGTGTGTGTGTGTGTGTGTGTGTGTGTGTGTGTGTGTGTGTGTGTGTGTGTGTGTGCATATGTGCGTTTGTGCGTGTGTGTGTGTGTGTGTGATACCTGTCTCTCTCCCTCAGCTGGATGTACTGGCTCTCGTTGAGCAGCCTGCTGTCAGTCACCAAGTCAATCACCTTCATCCCCTGAATGTCTCTGGTGAGAGCACACATACACGCACACACGCACGCACGCACGCACGCACGCACACAGCACACACACACACACACACACACACACACACACACACACACACACACACACACACACACACACACACACACACACACACACACACACACACACACACACACACACACACATGCATACACAAAAAAACACACACACACACACACACTTGTTCCCTGTGTTGTCAGAAATCTTGCCGATGCTCCGTTTCGGAAAATGATGTGTTTCACAAAACACATATGAGACGGTACTATCTTACGGCTGTGGCTTCTGACCGTGGGCTGTGTGTGCATGACGGATGGTTTAAGCGGCCTCTCCTAGCCCGGGTCAGACTGATTGGACTCTGAGGCTTGGTGAGGCTGCGCACCTGTTCCAGCATTGAGTGATCACTGCGCACAGGTTCAACCAGCCATCACCACAGGGGAGATCTCCTGCGTGGCAACCCGGGCCACCAGGTCACGTTATCTCGTTGATCATGTCAACAATAAACCGGTTTCCCCAACACCACCAGCCTGCGTCCTTGCCTGAAGGAGCTCCGTGAAAGCCACCTAGGTGGCATGCAGCAGGTACATTGTTTCCCGAAGCACAACCGTTTTGACTGCAGGCGTATTAACAGAACAGTACAAAAACATACATAATATACACTGTACACCACCCTGATGCGACTCATTCTCCGCCCCTGGCTCCTTACCTCTCTCCCAGCAGGTAGAGCTCCTTCTCCTTGGCGGTGGCCCTCGCCTTCAGCCCCTCCCTGTGGGCCAGGGCGGCCGCCTCCAACCTCGCCCCCAGCTCCATCCGCTCCAGAACCAGCTCGCTCTTCTCCTTCTCCAGCTGACTGTGCCTCCGCTCGGCCTCCGTCAGATGCTCCGTCAGCGCGCCAACCTCCGCCTCCAGGGACGCCACCTTACGCCCCGCGTCTCTGGGGGAGGAGGAGGAGGAGGAGGAGGGTGGTGGAGGAGGAGGAGGAGGAGGAGGTGGAGGGAGGAGGAGGGAGGAGGAGGGAGGTGGAGGGAGGAGGAGGGAGGTGGAGGTGAAGGAGGGAGGTGGAGAAGGAGGAGAGGAGGGTGAGGTGAGGGAGGAGGAGGAGGAGGAGGGAGGAGGAGGAGTGGTGGAGGAGGAGGGGGAGGAGGAGAAAGGATGGAGGTGAGGAGGAGGAGGAGGAGGAGGGTGGTGGAGGAGGGTGGTGGAGGAGGAGGGGTGGTGGAGGAGGAGGAGGAGGGTGGTGGAGGAGGAGGGTGGTGGAGGAGGGTGGTGGTGGAGGAGGAGGAGGGTGGTGGAGGAGAGGCAGGAGGAGGAGGGTGGTGGAACGGAGGAGGGAGGTGGAGGAGGAGGGTGGTGGAGGAGGGGTGGTGGAGGAGGAGGGAGGGGTGGGTGAGGAGGAGAGGAGGATGGAGGAGGAGGAGGAGGAGGAGGAGGAGGAGGAGTGGGTTGAGAAGGAGAGAGGAGGAGAGGGAAGGCAGGGAGGAGGTCTGGGGGAGGGTGAGGAGGGAGAAAAAGACAATGAAATTAATTATTGGATGTTCTCTGTGTGTCTCTAGGGAGGGAGGGAGGGAGGGAGGGAGGGAGGGAGGGAGGGAGGAAGGGAGGGAAGGGTGAAGGTTGAAGGAAGGTAGGAGGTAAAAAAGAGGGAGGACATGGAAGAACGATCAAACAGACGAAACAAACCAAAGAAGGAACGGATGAGAAATGGAGCAAGAAACTGTAAAGTAACAAATAACAAAGAAACTGAAAAGAAAGAAAACTGACAGGGTGAGCAACAGAAGGATAATCAATGTCTTTGAAATCCAATCCAAACACTGAGGGCTGCCAGTAGTATTCGTATCTGTGCGCTCTGGTATGAGCTCAACCCGTAAGTGTTACAGCGTGTTGCACTGATGGACTTCATCTGCCCCAGGTAGAGGTGTGTGCGTGTGTGGGCGCGCACGCGCGCGCGCGTGTGTGTGTGTGTGTGTGTGTGTGTGTGTGTGTGTGTGTGTGTGTGTGTGTGTGTGTGTGTGTGTGTGTGTGTGTGTGTGTGTGTGTTGGCGTGTGCTGTGTGTGTGTGTGTGTGTGTGTGTGTGTGTGTGTGTGTTTGGCCCCCCGACACACATACGACTGCAGCTGTAGTTCGGACCCCCCTGTAAGTCTTGGCTCTCTCTCTCTCTCTCTCTCTCTTCTCTCTCTCTCTCTCTCTCTGCTCTCTCTCTCTCTCTCTCTCCTCTCTCTCTTCTCTCTCTCTTCTCCCCCTCCCTCCCTCCCTCCCTCCCTCCCTCTCCCTCCCTCCCTCCCTCTCTCTCTCTCTCTCTCTCTCTCTCTCTCTCTCTCTCTCTCTCTCTCTCTCTCTCTCTCTCTCTCTGTCTCTGTCTGTCTCCATACTAAACAGGTGACTGCGCGTCTGTCTACATATTAAACAGGGTTAGGCCGAGTGAGGCAAGGATGAAGACACAACCAGAAACCGACGGAGGATCCAGGCGTTGAGGGCGACATTTTGTCGCCCACGACACCGTCAAACGACACCACTGGAACGTGGAGCGCAGACTGAAAACAAACCACACAAACACAAACCAAGAAACACACAAAAGATAAAGTGCTGTTTGTGTGCTCTAAGCCGTTTGACATCCCTTTTGGTGAACACGCTTTTCTCCGCAAAAACAATGCGCTTTATAATGTTTTTTTTATTTACTCGTAAAATTGACTTGCAGAATGTACACACTGCACGCATCTTCTTCTCTGACGCAAGCGTTGAAATCTCAAATAGAAGGGGACATTTTGTGTTCCTTCTTCCACCGTGCAAATAAACAAACTCATCCGAAAACACGGCCCTTTATCGTAGTTGTGAAATTGTAGGGGAACATTGGGCTTCTGATGCAGAGATAATGCTAATGCTAACCGCTGCTAGAAAGCCATTTCCCTGGCTCCGCCAGGAACGCTGTTTGTGTCAATCCGTTTGGAGTTGTTATGTTCAGACGTTTGGTGAAGCCGTGAGGGGGAAGGAACTTACGCCTTTCTGTGCTGCACTCGGTCCATCTCCTTCAGGAGCTGGACAGGGGCCATCACTAGTTGAGCCATTTCAGCCTGGGGGTACACACACACGCACACAGACACAGACACACACACACACAAGCACACACACACATACATACACACAAATTCAGCCAATTGATCAAGACCGATGCTACATAGAATATATCTAAAAAACATATATATATATGACTACATCGAACTTGACACACACACATAGCCTTGCCACAAAAGA
>OLKM01001655.1:65548-68048 GCA_900291075.1 Melanogrammus aeglefinus
TGTGTGTGTGGGGGAGTGAGAGAGAGAAAGAGAGAGAGAGAGAGAGAGAGAGAGAGAGAGAGAGAGAGAGAGAGAGAGAGAGAGAGAGAGAGAGAGAGAGAGAGAGAGAGAGAGAGAGAGAGAGAGAGAGAGAGGGAGAGAGAGAGAGAGAGCGCGAGTGAGGGAGGTAGAGCGCTAAGTAATTAGCAGTATGTAGCAGCAATAGGATGTTAATGCCCGGGGCAACTCTCCACAGATATGGAGGCGCTGCTAAAAAATTCCAAGATAAATAATTCACAGGATCATTTAAACCAACAGCCATTAACACAGTTCACCACTGATTCATTCTGATTCATGCCGCAGCAATGCAGTTCAACAGTGTAATGTTAAATAGATGGTACGGACGCTAAAGGCCAAGCCCGTCGGTGAATTAGGAGCACCCCATTCATTAGGAACCTGACGGCCAGGTAATGGAAGGGGAAGTAACGTTTCAGCAGGAGAACGTCTGTCTACGAGTTGAAGAAGAAGCAACCTGTGCTAGCTTTTCGCTGTTGTATGTAACAAGAATTTCCCCTGGTTAAACAACTACATGCATTGTTTTCTTACAAATAACAAAGAAATATACGTGACCATTTAAAAAATATTAATGCTTCGGAGGTTTAATTATTACCCTTTAAGAGTAGGCGTCTCCAATTAACAAAAGTTTGATAATAATAACTCAGACAGGTACATCATAATCCTATCACAGGAGTACTTAAACCTCTTCATGTCAGGAGCCAAAACACAATTTGTGCCTAATGGTGGAAGCCAAACTGCAAAATGGATCATGATGCCGCTTGGGTTGGCTCGTCGTCGGACAACACAGAGAGCACTCCGAACACTCTCAGCACACCAGAATTGGTGATCCTTTTGTTCATCAAAAGGATCACCAATTGGTGGTGTGCTCAGAGTGTTCGGATCCCATTTCGGGTCCCTGGCCAGGCTCTGAGAAACGCTGTCCTAGAGGAACCAAGGAGACCATCCTGGTGGTTGATAAGACATCCTGTGTAAACCAAGTACCTGACTTCCAGTCGCCTCTGAGCCACCTCCTTCGTAAGCTCCTCTCGTTTCTCCCTCAGGGCGTCCAAACTCTGAGGAATACATCATGGTCCTTTGTTTACCTATAGCGGCCATTTTGGTTCCAGCTTGGTCCTTGACGGTTCAGTTAAGTTCCCTCACCCGGCTGGTGTTTGAAACAAGCTCTGTAACTAAGGCCCGTTAACGTGCACATCCTCAATGTGCACTAATCATGTGTTGGTCGGTCTAGGTGGGTTATTAGTATATCTATTTGAGTTTGAACATTGAATGATGAATCATGTGTACTAGAAGGAAGTCAGTATTGTTGTTAGTCACGTCTCACATTGAACCATTCTAAAGTTTTTCTATAAGTTAAGTTCATGGCACAACATGTATTTCATACAGGTCACTTTTTTGCAATAATGACGCAAATAAAATATTTTATTTTTAGAGGGGTTTTTGAGAACTTTCTGAAAGCTTTTCAAAAGTGCTTTGCAGGCATAAGGCTCACATCCAACTGCAATTCACAACACATTAATAACATTAATTGCCGTAAAACCATAGCTTAGCGATCGCAATTATACCCTTATTTTCTTCCCAGTGAGTGGTCAAATTAATTCAACGGTTTTCCATCGAGATTAAATTATGCACCCCGCTATATACATACATCCACAAAACAATAGAACATCATTGATGCTGAAACAAAGTGTTTGGTGTCAGTGTGCCCCCGCATGACACTAATGAAGCTAAAAATGCTAAGTTGCGACCGGCGAAAGCCGCCGGAAGCTGTTATTGATTCTACGGCGCCTTGTTTGTAAGACAGTGGGAAGCGAGAATCGCACCACAATTAGTATTCGGGGTATGCTCTATCCGAGACACATTACCAAACAAAGTCATTATGGAAAACCACGGCCGGAATCTTGTTTTTGTAAAGCGAGAACCAAAAAACACCCACACCGCTACCGCTACGTCGCAACGCGACACGCTACGGCCAGACAGGTCAAGCGGACGAGTGGGTGACCGCCTCGCCACACATCATTCAAATATATTGTTTATTTATTCCAGTTTTCCAATTAGCAGACGCTGTGTTGGCTTGTCAATAGCGCTCTAGAATAATGTGATAGTGGATATGAAGGATGGGGAAACTTGAATAAAAGTAGTTTGAATGCCGGAGGAGCTTACCGCAGGCTTGG
The DNA here is from genome assembly GCA_900291075.1 of Melanogrammus aeglefinus. Classification (NCBI taxonomy): domain Eukaryota; kingdom Metazoa; phylum Chordata; class Actinopteri; order Gadiformes; family Gadidae; genus Melanogrammus; species Melanogrammus aeglefinus. The sequence goes on from OLKM01001655.1 coordinate 67,777, forward strand.
ACTTGTATTTCGCACACTCCTTCTCCCAACACAGCTTCTCTTCCAGGAGACTGAGGGCAGAGAACATTAATACAATATAGCTATATACACATACATTTCAACATCAAATAGACATGACAAGATTTTCTCTAGTTTTTTTTTATGTTTCATTACTGAGCAACTAGGGGTTAGGTTATCTTGTTTGCCGGGGACGTTTGGGGATGGAACCCCAGAACATTACAGCTGGGACTCAAACACTCTAACCACTAGACTACCCAGCTTGCAAATAAACT
>OLKM01001655.1:73048-85548 GCA_900291075.1 Melanogrammus aeglefinus
CCCGTCTCGAGACAGCAATTTGAACGGACAGGAAAAGAGTGGATGCGTGTGCTTTAAATATTAAACGTATCCTGTTGTAAGAGAAGGAAAGAAACAGGGAAACTCTTGGAGTATTGCGTTTGGTTTTGTGACAGACTTGCGGTATACCAAACCAAGCGCACAGGGATTTGAACCTATGAACCCCCCTAACGCTACAAATGAGGTTACCTCCAATCTACCGGAAAAGACGCAAGATATGTTCCATAGCTCTCGGCAACATCTCAATATTGTTGCCAATGCCTTTGATTGAATTTAGGCGATATATAGAATATATATATATATCATATAAAGATATCCGACTCACACTTTTACATTTATTAAATATGCGCTTATAAAATGATAAAAATATGAGGTTTGCAAACCTGGGGGAAGGGAGGAGCTGCTCTGAGTTTGACCCTCAGTCAAAGCATTTCAAAGGCATTATGAATTTAAAAGCATATCGTGCAATAGAAAGTTTTCTTCCCATCTGGTCTGATCTTACCAAGTCTCATCATCGCCTCGGTCTCATCATCAAACAGACGGGCCTTCCCTCATTCCCTTTCCTTGTAGAGCTAATTAAAGACATCGCAAAAATTGCAAGAAATGTTGTTGATTTTTTCACAAGCAGTCGTCACTTCCCAAATTGGCCAATTCTGAGCGGGCTCCGGCAGTGTTTCCAATCAAACCGAAACCGGCTCACATCCCTTTATTTGTCCGTCTCGCTTTGTGTCATGTGAGCACACCAGTCGAACACAACGGTGTTTGTTCTGCCTTGCCTGATATCAGTGGCTACTGGCAGCCATTGAAAGCGAGCCACAGAGGGGCCCATGCTGAGAAAAAGAGGCAGAGAGAAATGGCTGCTCTGCCTCCGTGGCTCCCTCCCAACCCCTATCTCCCTAATGATGCTGTGCAGCTTCTTTGAGCAGATTATATCTGCGTTTCAGGTCGCGGTGGGACAGCGGGAGTGTGTGTGTGTGTGTGTGTGTGTGTGTGTGTGTGTGTGCGTGTGCGTGCGTGCGTGCGTGTGTGTGTGTGTGTGTGCGTGTGTGTGCAGGTGTACACTCAGAAAGAGCTTATTTCCAACTTATTTCCTGTTAAATTGGGTTGTTTTTTCTTTATTCGGGGGAAAAAATTCCGCTTTGCGAGAGGTATTTAGTTTTATCTTCCTTTGTCATCAGTTTGCTCAGGTTGTAGGTTTAGGTGTGTGCGCTTATGGCCGTGGGTCTATGTGTGTGGGTAAGTGTGTATTTGTGTATGTGTGTCTGGGTGAAAATAGGTTATGGAAGGCAGACTGCGGCGCAAAGGAGAGATCCAGCTCATTTGGTGTTTCCACTGACAGTGTGTCTGTGTGTGTGTGTGTGTGTCTATGTGTGTGTGTGTGTGTGCGTGTGTCGTGCGTGCGTGTGTTGCGTGTGTGCGTTGTGTGTTGTGCTGTGCTGTGTGTGTGCGTGCGTGCGTGCGTGCGTGTGTGTGTGTGTGTTTGTGTGTGCGCGCATTTGTGTCCATCTCCTCAATACTCTCTAGACACTAGTCACAACATCCACGTTCCGAAATAAATCAAACCCACTTCTGAATAATCCCACAGAGAGTGTGTTTCAGACTGTGCTTGCATTTGCGTGTGTGAATATATAGTTGTGTGTAGAAGAAGGAATGTGCATGAGTGTGTATATGTGTGTGTGTGTGTGTGTGTGTGTGTGTGTGTGTGTGTGTGTGTGTGTGTGTGTGTGTGTGTGTGTGTGTGTGTGTGTGTGTGTGTGTGTGTGTGTGTGTGTGTGTGTGTGTGTGTGTATCTGTATGGGTGAGTTTTAAATGTTTGCGGTGTGTCGGTCTTTGTGTGTATGTGTATGTTCGTCTTTATGTGTGTGTCTTTATGGCTCTTATCTTCACGTGTATATGTATGTGAGTATGTGTGTGTGTGCCTTGACAAGTGTGCCTGTGTTTATAAGTGTGTGTGTGTGTGTGTTTGTCTGCCATATGCATTTGTGCGAGAGGTGTGTGTGAAGAGACAAAGGCAGGGATGAATACTTAAACATAAAAACGCACTCATAAAGACGCACACTCTTAACAGCCACTCTACACACAAACACACAAAACACACAAAACCATCACACACACACACACACACACACACACACACACACACACACACACACACACACACACACACACACACACACACACACAACACACACACACACACACACACTCTCCGGCTCACCGCTGTAGGGTGTAGCGGCGGGTGCACTCCCGGTTCTGGGCCAGCTTCACGTCGTTGTGGGCTTGCAGGAGCTGCCGTCTCAGGCGGGTGACCTCCGCGTCCGGGGGGGGCGAGGGTGCCACCTGCTCCTCCTCCGCCTCCTCCTCCTGCTCCCGCAGCTCCTTCAGCATGGCCCGGGACCCGTGGGCCTCCTGGAGGAGCAGATCCTCCGTCACCAGGGCCCTGGGGTGGAGGTGGAGGCGGAGGCGGAGGCGGAGGTGGAGGTAGAGGTGGAGGTGTCACAGAGTCGGACTGACGGGCAATTTGGGACTTTGTGGATTGGTTGACTTTCTAGGAGGAGTTGCATCAACTCCTCCTAGAAAGTCAACCAATCCACAAAAGTCCACAAAAACAACGATCCACAAAAAACAACGATAACCTCATCTATTATCCCTCTCTCTCGCTGTCCCTCTCTCTACCCTTACCCCCCGCCGTTACCTGTCCGTTCAGTGTCGCATGGTATCTGTTGAACTGTTTTAGTTGAACTAGGATGAGCTCATCGGGGAATAAAGCACGTGATACAAAAACAATAAGTAAACATAAAGTCCCACACAATGTAGATACAAATGAACTACACCTTTGTACACCTGTTCATATTACAGCCATTATGTTTATCTTACAATAATTATAATGTGAATACATATCGATATATGCTATAACACTATTTTGTTACATTGAATTCTATAAACAGTACACAAGTTTCATTGCACTATTTTATGTACTAGTCTATTCTACTGAGTGGTTCCTTGCAGATTGACGATGGTCTAGTGCAGGGTTTCCTCGTGTAACCCTCCCCCCTCCCACAGCCCCATCGGTAGGGGGTAAAGTACCTTTCCGTTACTCAAACCCCAGAATACGTCATCACCCCATCATTGTTAAGCGTCATTATTAATAGTGGTGGTGGCATAGGCAGTATTTTGAAGGCACTGCAGGGCTTTTCTGTTTCTGGTCTTAACTTTATCAGTAATAATCAACCATGTATAACAAAGTTAAAACTAATCTAAACCACTGCCCCCAGAACCTGCTCGGGTACGTGGTTCCATACTTGGGAATCACTGGTATGATGGGTGGGGTTTGACTCCCAGCCCAATGGTTAACCTGCCCTCACCCTTGAGCAAGTTGGCCAAACCTAAAATTTGCTATGGATCAAATATAAAATTCTGAAAATGAATCTCAGCACAGGGTGATAGATAACCGGTTTGGTATCAGGCTTGACAAAGTTATTCGAGGCCAGAGGCTTTATTCTCCCAGGAGTACAACATACCTTCTCAAGGTGTCTCGTAGCAGCTGATAGCTGGCCTTCAGCTTGGCTACTTTCGTTGCACTGACTTGGCCTGAGGAAAACATCTGAAGGAGACACAGACACCCGTAGGGTTTATTATGACTCATCTATATCATTACGATTAAGGAGCACACCAAAAGAATTACATACACAACTTAAAAACATGATAGTTGAAATCGATGCATCGACTATGTTGTCGAACAAAACCAAGAAACAATCACCTAATAATCAACCTTAATTGATGTCGACAATGGATAAAAGTATGCAGCAGCGATATCTCGTGGCAAAATCTCACAAAGGCTATCTTCCAACCCACTCTAAATATCTGGTTTCGCCGGCCGTATCTTCCACCGTTCATATCACCAGAGGGAGAACGTTATTGCCTTTCATCTCAGCAGGAAGCAAGGCGAAAATCAGGAGAAAATGGACAGCAACAGGCTGAAGAGCGGCCTGCTGTCCCCCTCTCGGACACCCCGGCCGGCTCTTATCAATCCAGGGTAAATTGGACCGGCTCCATGATGCGAATCCAACACACGACCGGTCGGAAGATGTGCTATTATCTTCTTTCGGGGCAAGCCAGGGGTAACTCTTGTTCTAGTCTGGATGCCGCGGTTGACAATGGCTTTGTTCTCGGCCCGCTCTACAGCGTGCTGTCCGCCAACGGGTCATCTCAGCCTCACAGCCGCTTCTACCCAATTAGACGCACTCGTGCGGCGGTAGTTAACGTGGAAGACAGCGGCGACAGAGGAATGGGAGAATTCATTATGCAGCCTCGTCGGCGCAACAAAAATCTAATTACCGAGAAACTCCACACATTGCTGAAAATAGAGGCCGGTTCTGAAGGAAAGTAGGGAAGAGAAAACAAAAACAAATTAAAACTCAGATCTGTGCATGTGTGAAGACGAGAAGAAATTACGTTCTGTGTGTGTGTGTGCGTGTGTGAGGTTATTGGAGAGAGAGAGAGAGAGAGAGAGAGAGAGAGAGAGAGAGAGAGAGAGAGAGAGAGAGAGAGAGAGAGAGAGAGAGAGAGAGAGAGAGAGAGAGAGAGAGAGAGAGAGAGAGAGAGAGAGAGAGAGAGAGCTGGTGATGATGGTGGACTCCCTCTCTTATCTCCAGGCCCAGGCTGGACTATCAGCAGTAGATGAGGGATAGCCCGCGTTGTATGAAACAATCACAGAAGAAAAACACCTGTGTGGCTATCTCAGGAACACACACGCACACGCTCACATCAGGTAGACTAATGGCACTTGGAAAAATCATTGTCCGCACACACACACACACACACACACACACACACACACACACACACACACACACACACACACACACACACACACACACACACACACACACACACACACACACACACATACACACACTCGTTATTACACTACATTAATTTCCGTTGCTGACAGAAGCCATGTATCACACCTAAAAGAAGACATTGTGATGTTTATTTATGAGCGCAGTGTGATATTCAACTCACTTTCCTGAAAGGACATCCTCTACAACTTTCTCCCTCTATTCGTTGAAAAGGACAACACAGTTGTTTTTTCTGTCTCAGTCCAACAGTCCCACTCGCGCTCTTCTTCAAACTCCTTTGACGCCATAAGTCTACTCCAATGCTACGTCCGTCTGTACTCCCCGCCATGTCTTTTAGCCCAAAACTTATCAGCCCATCTGGTTGTCATGGTAACATTAGTCAAAACTAGACCATACATCATTAAGCGAATGGAATTCCTTATTGATGTGGTGAACTGATAGATTTGGATCTCCAGGAATAGCCAGAGTCCCCTTTATCAGTTCAGGCTGTGATCGTTGAAAGAACAAAGGTTGTACGTTCGGGAAAACTTTGAGGGTGAGGCACACAAAAAAACGAATTCCTTTCGCTCTCGTTGCGCTACTGTCCCTAAACAGCTGACATTTCACACAGATTTCCATGGGACTCGACCGGTAAATGGGAGTCATTGTTTCCACCGAAACAAGGTGCCTAACAATGGGCCGTACTAACACTGAGCGATTCACAGCCGTATGTTCTGCAACACTTATGTTGGGGCGCAACAAATCCGCTCATCAGCATATTGCGACGGGAACCGTTTTGTTCAAATGCTCTGAGTGGCTCCTCCAACAGATGGTGTTTTATTTCACGTCCGGGGGTCCAAACGGACGTTTGGACCCCCGTCTGGGGGCCGAATGAAAGGCAGGGGAGAGGAGCGGTGAAACGTGAGCGCCAAAGGCCCGTGGTCGATTCATAAAACACAACAAAGCATCGTTGAAGGTTTTCATTTCAAACGCATATGCACAAACACAGACATACAACACCACACATGCACACATGCAGGGATATATCATGGGGACGCACACAAACGCATGTACACACACACGCACACATGATAACAGTGTGACCAACTATCCATGGAATGAAGAAAGTCTCGGTTCCTTTTTCTGATTCATTAGAAACCCCCCCCACACAACCCCTTCCTGCCACGCAACACAGTGTCCTGCAACACTTAATTTGGGCGGGACCCCCCGTCCCTCCCCCCCGCACCCAACCCATCCATCAGCATATTGCCACAGACACGATTTTGTCAAAATGTGCTATGTGGCTTCTCGCACAGATGGCGTTTTAATTTAAGTCCATGGGTCCAAATCTGGTGGCACGCCACGGTGCCAAATTAAATGAGCGGGAAAAGACCAGCTAACATGGTCGCCCAAGGCCCGGTGTTCTGTCGATTCATAAAACACATCAAATTAAACCTTCCTAAGTGTGGCTGCGTCGTCTAAATACTATCAGGAGGCCATTTTAGGAGAATACACCGGCCGTATAGTGGCCCTAAGCCTACCCAACTTTAGAGGGTATTTTATTTCTGAATGGGTGAGCTTGTTATATAAAGATTTATTTACAGTCTGAATGATATTGCGTGGGTTCGGTTTTTTTCTACGACAAGAACAAATAACAAAACAAAACACTTATCTTGGGGAACAGTGACAAATGCTTGCGTGACCAAAGAAAAGAAAAAGTCCCAAAAAACAAACAGTAGCCATATCTGGCAGAGGCAGCTTGGAACGCTTTTGGGTCTATCGCTCTATATTTGGTGCCAGGGTTTATCATTAGGAGGGGAGAGGGGATGGGGGGGAGAGGGATGGGGGGAGATTGATGGGGGGGGGGGGGGGGGGGCGAGTGATGGAGAGGAGAGTGATGGGGAGGGGGAGGGCGAGGGGAGAGGCAGCATGTGTTCAAACCAGCTTTGAAGAGAGATAAAGACAATCGCTCAGAAATGCATTTGTTCAAATGGATATTATGTACGCACACACACAAAACACAAACACACACACACACACACACACTTCCACCACACATGCACACACAACCACACATGTACACATGCAGAGATACAGAGACACAAACATCCCTTGGACACACCACAACACACACACACACACACACACACACACACACACACACACACACACACACACACACACACACACACACACACACACACACACACACACACACACAACCACGGTATTTCAAATAACAGTATTACCAAACAGCCGTGAAATGAAGAAACTCTTGTTGGTTCCCGTTCTGAATTCATTAGAAATCCCTTTTCCTATCCCACAACAGCGCTCTGTAAAACTTGTACTTAGAAATAGAAGGGAGTTGCATGAGTCACATTAAGGACTGCAATAATATCTAACCACATCAGTGGGCTCTAACTCACGTGACTGACTACTGCTGGCTGACACGCGCAGGCACTTTCGTCCTCGTCATCAAAGACATTCAATTAGTTGGTGTAAAAAGTTGGAGGCCGTGTTCCCGGGAAAGGGAATCAAACTAACATACACTCCTGTTTTGTAGCCGGGGGGGTTTAGGGGCGGGGGGGTTAGCTGGGAAACCATCACAGTTGACACAACAAGTGTCAACCTTACCCAACAGACTAGCTACTGCTTCATATTGGGGCAGCATGTAGTTCAGGAGGTAGAGCGGGTTGGCTGGTAACCTGGAAGGTTGCTAGTTTGATCCCTGGCTCCTCCTAGCTGTGTCGAGGTGTCACATGAGCAGCACACCTCAACCTGACTGCTCCCGGCGAGCTGGCTGTCGCCTTGCATTATTTATACCACCATTGGTGTGTGAATGTGCGCATGAATGGGTGAATGTTAGACAATATTGTAAAGCGCTTTGACTTGCCGCTGCTTAGAAAAGCATTTTATAAATGCGGTCTGTCGGCAACATCCACAAATGTCGGTTAAGTTGCATCGTTGATATCTGTCCAGTTTGGACCTCAGTGGAGAACGCATTTCCCGGGCCAATATCATCAAGGGTCACAACAGTTTGACGGAAACTCGAGTTGATGTTGCAGAGTGTGAAATATTTTCACAAACATGTGCCCTTATGAAGTGCTGCTCTCTTATTGGGAGCGCCGAGCGTGGTAAGGTCACAGCCTTCAGTGTCACGGCGTAAAAACACGACTTCGCAGTAAATCGTTTCGTTTCGAACATTACATAGGCAATCGAACGCTTTGATGAAGCATATGAGTTGAATGCGTCATGCAATGTGAATCCGGTTTAAAGCTCACCTACTTTGGCATTTCCGTCTGATAACAAATGAGCTTATGCAAGAAACATGTAACGTTGTTATGACTGTTTGCCGTCATCCCGGGACATTGTGCAACGCACACCAGAGCTCAACCGGAATAAACTCTTTGCTTGGAATTTTACTTGACATTTCCTTTCCTATTGTTATTAATTAAGAGTTTCAGGAAGGCATTATTCCGGATGGTTGGGATCCCAACATACACACCCACACAAACACACCCCCACACACACACACACACACACACACACACACACACACACACACACACACACACACACACACACACACACACACACACACACACACACACACACACACACACACACACACACACACACACGCAAACACTCCCCCACACACCCCTCATTTCCTAAGCTGAACATTTGAGATGAATTTGGATGACAAGGATAAAAATAAAGTAGAAAAGCACAAGCCATTGCATGCACTTTATATGACAACTGGCACAATAAACAGGGACTTTCAGACAAACATCTCTCAAAAACAATTGTACGAGAAAGCTACAAATTCCTCCCATAATGTTATGAGTGTGTTGTGAATTCCAGTAAGCCTAGAGACTTCTTTCCCCCCTCTGTCCAGGGAGGCAAGAGTTCGACAACAGAGTACACCTGCCAGAGGCAAGATCGGCCAAATAACTCTGTCCTCCTCTCTCCCCTACGGTCTCTCACCCTTCTTCTCTCGCTGTCTCTGCATCTCTCGCTCGCCCTCCCTCTCCCCTCCCTCTCCCCTCCCTCTTAACCTCCCCCTATTTCCATTTCTGCATCTCTTGCTGACCCTCTCACTCGCCTCAACTTATTCTCTCTCCCTCTCTCGATCTCGCTCTCTTTCACTCTACCTATGTGTCTCTCGCTCATCATCCCTCTCTCTCTCTTCTCCTTCTGATTCTCTCCTCCCTCACACCCTCACTCGCTCACTTGCCTCTTCTTGCTCTCTCCCTCACCCGCTTCACCGTATTCCCTCTCTTACTCCCTTACTTACTGTCTCTAGCTCTCTTTTTCAACCACCTCACCTTACTCTCTCTCTCTCCCTCCCTCTCTTATGTTTTGCATTACGCAATACAGTTCTGCCCCTCCCTACCTCTCTTTGCTCAGAGCCCTCCCTCAGTCTCTCTCTCTCCCTCCCGCTCTCTCTCTCTCTCCCTCCCATCCTCCCTCCCTCCCTCTCTACCCCTGATATTAATGACACAGCTATCTGAGGCAGCAGTCAGTTCCCCTGCCTGCTCTCGATCCTGCAGGCTGGGCTCTCTTCTCTTCACACACACACACACACACACACTCTAACTCTCTCACTCACACACACACACACACACACACACACACACACACACTTTTCACACTCACACACTCTCTCACCAACTGCATAACTGGATACTAACTCGGAGACGCACAGTTGCGCAGACACTCTCGGCATCAGAGCAGGTACTTTCCTGCAAATTCTAACGGACTTACCCTCGCTCTCGCTCTCTCTCTCTCTCACACACACAGACGCACGGACGGTTTTGGAAGAGAGCTTTCTGAGTCGATAGCGGAGGTGGCTGCAAGTCTTTTTTTGGACTCTTCACACACACACACACACACACACACACACACACACACACACACACACACACACACACACACACACACCACACACACACACTCAGTGTCCGTTTTCCAGCGCAAGCAGGAGCGCGGTAAAGGGAACAGAAATGGGGAGCGTATCGCTGTGGGCTCGCGTCGGACTGCTCTACGCGCTGGCGGTGGCGGCGGTAGCGGTGGTCCTGGATGCCCCCAAAAGGTGGGACACCAGCGAGCTGCGGTCCCCCCCTCCGGCCACCAACGCCCACGGCGGAGGGGGAGGGGGAGGGGGGGGCGGAGGGGGGTCCTGCCCCCTGAGGCTGCGCCCCGTGGGCCAGTGCTCGGGGTCCGGGGGCGACGGGGACGAGGAGGGCTGCCCCTACCAGCTCACACTGCCCCCACTCACCATCCAGCTGCCCAAGCAGTTCCGGATGCTGGAGAAGACGGTGAAGGAGCTACAGAGCCTGAAGGAGACGGTGGGCAGGCTGAAGAGCAGCTGCCAGGGCTGCAGGGGGGATGCTGGAGGTGGGACGTCCTCGTCGTCGGGGGCCAAGGGGGACGTCGGAGAGCAGCGACGGCAGCAGCAGCAGCAAGCCGACCAGGGACGTCCTGGCGGAGCCGGCCGCGGGGACAGCGGGGAGGTCGTGGGGGACGGGACGGGACGGAGACCGGGCTGGGACCCCCAGGAGCACCAGGCCGGGACCAGCAGGGAGGGGGACGGCGGCGCGGACGGGACCGCGGGGGGCGCGGACGGTTCCACCTGCAGGGAAAGACGCGGCGCAGGCCTCCGGGAACATGATTGAGATGCAGGTGAGCTCATGTTTAGGGGTCTGTTTGGGCGCTGTGTGTTGTGGGACGGTGTTGGGTGCTGCGGATGTGCTGGTAGGGTTTACTTAGACGGTAGAGGCTTTGTGGTGTTCTGTCTTATCCCTTGAAACTGCTGTATGTTTGACTGAATGAGGCTAATACTGACAATGTAAGGTTTTAGTCTGTGGTGTGGTAGAATTGGGATAAGATGTTCCCTTCTCTAAGTAAAATGCTCAGCTTATTATTTATTTTTTCATTTTGGCATAAGCTAAGGGACTTGAAATGAATCCATTAAATACGTAAATATTTTGGTCTGTGAACATTTCATCTGATAAGGAATTATTTACTTAACTTAATGACTGCCGTTTCAACACACTCAGGATATCCTAGTTAAAGTTCAACTTTGATTTGTTCATCCACATTCCAGTGGTCACTGGTTCACTAAACACACGCACACAGACACTTACACACACACACACACACACACACACACACACACACACACACACACACACACACACACACACACACACACACACACACACACACACACACACACACACACACAAACACTTATACGCACATGGCCACTTAAACACACACAAACTCACACACACCTGACTACACGCACACACCGACATACACACACGTACACGCACAAGGCCACACACACGCACACACACGCACACACACACACACACGCACACACACATAATCCAATGAATTAAACAAATAAAGGAAAATGCTAATATTCAGTTATGTTCAACACTGAGTGGAGGATCCATTTATTCATTCATTTAAATAACAAATTATTCAAATGATTCTGCTCAGCCTGAATCACTGCACCGGAATGCAAATTGGACACTTAAACCCAACAAAGTCCAATATGGCAGCAATCTCAGCAAGCAAATGCTTTCAACACATCAGGCCTTTTCTTCTCATCTAGCGGCTAGTGTGTGCAACCCATAGATTTCAACTTACCAATTTTAGAAGTCAAATGTGATTTCCGATATTTTTCCCGATCTTCCTCTATTTTTCCGGACGCAGGTGAAACTGAAACGGATGTCCGCCAGCCTTCGTAACGCTCGCAACCAGATCTCGGCCCTGCAAGGGCGGCTGGAGGGCCTGAACCTGCTCAACATGGACAACGTCAAGGCCATGATGGACCACAAGGTGGAGAACATCACCGGCATGGTCAACAAGCTCAGCTCCACCTGCACCACCCAGTGCGCGGCGCAGGGCAGCCTGCAGTGTAAGTTCCGATCCAGCCCCCAAATCTAAAGGGCCCATATTACACCACCGGGTGTGGGGGTTGATAAGCCGTTACGAGCCGTTTGGAGAATCCCGACATCCCAAGTGGGCGTGTCGACCTAGACGTGTGCGAGACAGGTCGGTCTACGAGCCAACCCAGTGGAGTGTAGCACATGTTGCTCCTCTATCTGTCGTACATCTAGGCAGACACGCCCATTTGTGATGTCAGAAGAGGCAGATCTTCAAAACGGCTTGCGATGGCTAGTCACACTCACGCCTGGTGGTATACAGCAATGTGTTTAAAAACAACGATGGCCACGAGCAGTGGTGCGAAGGGAGGGGAATCAAATCAGAAACACGTTGGGGACGGGGACGGGGATGAGGATGGCTGATTGCTGATTCGAGTGTCCTGATTGTTACAAATCTCTCCGTGGCGGAGGAAATCACGCAGGCGAGGAACCGGGAGGCGGAGAGGGAGAGGGGTAGATTATAGATTTGAAGATTAATTAAAAGGGAAATACAATTTCGATTATCGTTTTGGGAAACCATTAATCCTTAAGACCTTAGTCAAGTAAAACTACGCCCAAACAATTTGCGTAAAGCATCCAAACTGCTAATGTTAGCCGGCTTTTTTCTGTTTCGGATGTGTTTGAAATAATTAGGCCTACGTTTCAGAGGAAAACCTTAATGCCTTTGGGCTCTTGTTTG
>OLKM01001655.1:88048-116023 GCA_900291075.1 Melanogrammus aeglefinus
TTCATTATCTCTCTCTCTCTCTCCAGTCTCTCTCCCTCCCTCCCTTTCTGTTCTTGTGAGGACTCATTCCAGCGTGAAACAGCTCTCTCTCTCTCTCCCGTCGTAACTCGCCCCTTAGCACAAGGTGCGTGGGACATATTTTTCTACACAGAAATTGATCAGTGCTGGGCCCACGTTGAGGCACCATTCTGTCACAATTTACCTCAGGACAAGGCAAGCGTAGGATACAGCCTAGGACACTGCCTTGGGCACAGATTAGGGTACATCTTAGGAGGCTTGGAAAGAGCCTAGGAGGGGACATGCTGCCAGATAGACAGACAGACAAAAGGACAGACGGACAGACGCGTAAAGTTAAAACTGAATTTTGGAGTACAACTTTCTTTCTCCCAGGTTACAGAGAGGCAATCAGGGCCAAAACAACTAAAAAAGTATTTGAAAAGGCATAGCTTCTTTTAACTCTTAAGGGTGCCCTGTGGTCATGATATTGATTGCCTTCCCTCTGCCAATATACAACTTCGCTCCGGGCGATGATGTCCATTTTCAGGGCAGCAGAAGTTAAGGGAAATTAATTCGGCCTTAAAGCTAGGGTGGGTATTTTTTTTACTGTAATATTTGGCAAAAATGTCATAATAGCCAGTCAGCTATATGTAGGTAAAGTGCTCTGAGAATATCTGCTCATCACTTTGCTCTTCCCTGCCTCTGTGTGCCGCCCCCAATAATCGCCACCGCTCATGTACACTTTGACCAATCAGAGCGAGGCTCTGATTCTCTGTTCTTATTGGCTGTGGGACCGTCCGGTCACCTTGGCAACGACGTTGGTGCGTCCCTTTGTGAGCGTTCAAGAGCCTAGCAGTCTGACAGTTTTGCACTACTACCGGCGCCAACATACCAACAACTCCGCTAAGACAGCGAAAAAAAGAGGAAAGACCCATGTTGAAAGGACAGCTACTAAAAGGGAAGCGGAAAGACCTCGAAATAAAACATTGTAACATAGTAAACATTGGCGTGGCTTATGAGCGATGGAGAGAGTTACGTGACCTGCAAAACTTAAAATCAGACGCTGAGATGGCTACATTTCTTATAGACAGGTAAGGAATAGTGTTATCTCTCCATGGTATATTGTGATGAATATGTAAAGTGTCGGCTGGTATTGTTTTTTACTAGGCAATTCACGATAACCGTTACATTACGGTTCTGTAATGTAAACGCTTCAATACGGTTCTGTAGGATGTCTTGCATCGGCCCATGGTTCTTTTCCCGGTCAGTTTCATATGTTAGTTATGGTCACACTAATTGTGTGTTCACACCAAACGCGACATTTGTCGCCCGTTTGCGTTGTCGCCGAAATTTTGTCGCGCCACAAATCATAATCTGTCGCTGTGCAAGTTTTGTCATATTTGTCGCGCCACAACACGATAACCACCATTGCCTTGTCTTTACCTTTTGTGGAAGAGGGAGAGACGTCGGAGGATTCGACGCGGTCTATTCATAATATTGTAATCACCACGGAAGAGGCAGTGAATGAAGTATTGATTAGATAAGACCAGAAACCATAGCAACGGCGGTAAACAAACCCCGAGAAGCCAAATCCCTATGAGAGCTCCCCACGCTCCGGCCTACCGGAGGCGCACAGAGCTTTTGGCCGTGATATTATATATACAATTATATTATATACTATTATATATAGAGCTCCGGGAGGATGTCCGCTGACCCTACATATCCCACGTCCTTTGCTGCTAGGACCTGGGACATAATCGTCCCCATGGCAGAGCCAGCTGGGCTCTCTTCTTGTACACTCTTATAATGCAAAAAAAAAGCGTCATTGTAGTACAATTCATCACTTCAAAATGTCTGTATATAATATTGATGACCAGGTTACTAGCTCGAATTACAGTTGCAATTAGTTTGCTATCTTGCTTGGCTGATACAGCTACCTTTCTTAGGCCTACCAGCACAATTACAATGATTTTAAGATAACATACTGATCATGTTGATGCTATATATGTGCTTATGTAGTTATCAGCACTAATGTTTAAATAAATTCACGAACGCGCAAAACTGACGTTCGGAGGGAGGAGCTACAGCAGGTAGAGCTAGCAGGGAGGGACCAGAGAGAACGCAACGGAATCTCAACGGCTGTTTTCTCCCAAATCGCCCACCCTAGCTTTAAGGTTTGAATGAAAAGCAATACATGCTGGCGTTCAGCACCATTACATTAGCGATGAACAGGGGTAAAGGTGTTGCCTTAAGATGAGAATAGTTTTTTCCCCCCCAAAACAAATTCCATTACACTCACTTGGGAAACACATTTGGCCACTTTTATGGCTCCAGGTGTTTTCTGTGTTTGGGCTATTACCAGACGTAATGTGAGAATGATAGAACATGTAATGTCCTGGAGCTGGAAACTCACTTCCCTTATCTTTCTCCGCGCACAATTGTTATCAGTCTGTGATGCTTCTCAAAGCCAAAGTCTGTTAGCCCAGCCGCCAAACTCAAACTCAATATGTAAAAAAGCCTTTGACAAACTGTCATCTCTTGCTCAAATCAACTTAATCGACCTATCAACTTGGCAGCCCGAACTTCAAGGCAACAACGCCATAGAGGACAATAATTCAGGAGATCAGTAAATTGAGTCCAGAGAACAAAGTATTATCCAACCCTCTGTGCCTTCGCCAGACACTCAAACTCAGTATAAATATTTGCGAGTCAGATATTTGAGTCGGTCTCAAAGTTGTTGACTTTATTCGCTGTTATTTAGGTCACGGGCAGGCAGGCAGCGACCGGCACCAGCTCTCTCTCATCTGGAGGGACGCTGATAGCAACTGGGGCTGGTTACGGTGATGTGAAGCGACAGGAAAAGAGGACAGGCGACAGAATGTACAGTGTGCACTCAAGGGGGCGGTGGGGCTATGAGGAAGGCTCATTAGGTTAGCATCAAACAGGGGCATGACTGAATGCCCAACGGCTTTCCCTGCTTCCTTTTGTTGTTTTCATTTAATCGCTCAATGTCACAGCTACAAGCCATAGTAGGTATCAAATGGGTTGTCCTTTTAATTTCTGTACTCTAAAAAAGCACCATTCATCTTCTACCATCTATTTGCATTGCTGTAGCGGGATAGAAGGTAGGACGAAACCACCGATAACATGCAGTTTCCCCAGCCTTTAGCAGCCCGAGGTGTCTTTGCAACTTGACCGTGATATTGTTGCTAGGGGGTTATTAGGTTTAATTAGGGTTTAAATCCTCCTCCAATCCCGACCACGTTGAGACTAAGGGGGCTGAATACCTAGGTGCCACTCGCTAACCCTGACCCACTTATCGCGAGTCGTAAGCAACTCAGCAACTGACGGGGTACAACCGCTCCCAGGGTCCCCAGATCTCTGGTCCCAGCCCGAGTGAATCCCCTTGTCTAATGACCCAGAGGGGGGGCGATGTCTGCCCAGTGCTCAGCACCACTGTGTCAGACTGATTTAGTTGGAAGGTTTCAAACAGTCCCTCAGAAGGTTTTTCTGAGGAGCGTCAGAGCAAGCAAGACCTTTTTCTTTAATCCCATTTTGAGTCCCCTTTCATTTTTTCCGGGGGAGTAACGCCGGGCTTAAGGACCCTGTAGCGTTTCGGATTTTGTGGTTCTATCCGCACAGCGGCATGCGGTCTGCTGCCAGGGGGGGGGGGGGGGGGGGGGGGGGGGGGAAGACAGGCGGACAGGAGTGCTGATCGGTGGAAGAAAGAAAGGGGTTGCTATGTGTGGATGTCAGGACTGGAAAAAGATCTCCATAAAAATTGCAATGAATGTCTGCGTGAATGCCTTAGAGTTGCGGGGGAGCTCTGAATGGCTCGGGTGTGACAGAAGTGTAATGCTCATCAGCTTACATCCTGGGGTGAACTACCTCTCCGTTCGGTTTCGGTTAACACTTTTCATCGTCGGATGGAAAGCTGATTCTTCTTTTTTTAAACTTCTTGTCTAGTTTTTTATATTCTTTTCGCCCGCGGCTTCTTGATTACACAAGTTTATTGAAGGGCGCGGAAAATGAGAAACTACTTTCTGCAGGGGCGTGGGATCAATGAACGAGCTCGTTCAATAGATACAGACATTGTAATTTTATGCTTGCTGAACTACACATAGCGTAGTCTGTAGTCTGCAGAGAAATCATTTTATCAAGTAGAGGCACCAGCAAAATCCATAGCGCTTAGGCTGGAGGGAATTACTAGAATGATGTGTTCGATAAACAACAATGGCTTTTGCCCTTACCTATGCTTACAGGACTCGTGTTGAAAAGGAACATCTTTTTTTTTTTTTTAACTTAAAAGGAAAAGTCTTCTCCACCCCTTCTCAAGTCCCCAGCCCTCTGGCTCTTTTATTTCTTGCTACAATGATTGGACTATGATAGAAGACTATGTTAAGCATTCTGCTAATGTGATCCGATGGACCCTGTCACGCTGCACCACAATGTTTTTACAAACTTGGTCAATGCAGCACTTTCTTTTTCATTTTCTTTTGTAGTGACTCCAATTTCGATTGTATGCTTTGATTGCTCTCAGCCACACCTCGCAAGGCACTCCGGATAAAACATTGACATTACATTTTAGTAATTTAGCACGCTCTCGCTTCTTTTTAATCCAAAGCACTTTACCAAGCGAGCTGAGAACAATAAAAAAAAAAAACATGCACCCTTAATGACTAAATGTAATGCGTTCAAAGAGCAGCACTGAGTTAACCAATGGGATTGTGCCGTTTGTCCAAAGCAGTCATCCTGGCGCCCAGGGACTGCTCGGAGTACAACGTCCTGGAGGAGAGGAAGAACGGCGTGTACCGGGTCACCCCAGAGGCGAGGAACGGCACTTTCGAGGTCTTCTGCGACATGGAGTCGTATGGCAGCGGTTGGACCGTCATCCAGCAGAGGCTCAACGGCTCCGTCAGCTTCAACCGCACCTGGCTCGAGTACAAGAAGGGCTTCGGAAACCTCCGGTACGTGCTGTGTAGCGCGGGTGGCATACTTTTGGCGGGAAAATAACTTTGCCGGGGTTGGGAGAGCTAGTGATTACAGAAATAAACTATCCCTAGGAGTCTTGCCGCATGTCTTTTTTGGCACTTCTCGCACACTTTCTTTTAACCATTTCTGAAATGTGAGTTCTGATTTCCTGTCTCCATGGAGACCCCACTGGTTTCAGTGATCAAACCGAAACCACATTGGGTTTAATACAAGTTTGTCTTCAAACAACTTCTGTCTCAGCAAGAAACATTTTTCACTAACTTAAGTATGCTTCCTGCATAGGGAGGCATGAGTGTGTTTGAAGACTTAAAAGCGGTAAATACTGTATTGAAAGTATACATTGTTCATTGAGAGAATTGTTAATGTAAATTCAATGGACACTGTAATGACAATGCAATATTTCCCTTCCAATTGAACTTTTTGGAGGGCACTTAGGCAGAACAACCTCTGCAGGGTTGCATCATTAAAACGTTTAGAAGCTCCTGCCAAATCCCCTGCTCTCTCGAAAATGGTTTTATTCCTAATCTTCGCACTTTAATATTAGCACCGGCTCACAAATGGAGGATATTATTGAGTTATTAGTTGCTCGTTAAACGCTGAGTGCCGTCCTATAAACTGTGTAAATCCATGTGTTTCGGTGAACCAAGGTTCACCGCCTGTGTGAATTGATTCTCTTTGCTCAAATGCCAGAAGAGGAGAGAAGGAAAGGGCAAAGGGTTTGCTTTAGTTATCCTGGGCACCCGCCTTCGTATCGACAATCTCTGCACACACAGGTTTCGGGGCCATATTCTATTTGGCGATACACACATTTCGGAGACAGAAATTATCCCTATTTTTCAATTTTCCTCCGTGCTGCTGTTTGGATGGATTCCATCTGGGAGAAAAAAATAAAAAATGAAGATCAAGTCCACGGCCCCGCTGACAGTGTGGAGATATATTATAGCAGAAACTCATCGGCAAAACACTTTTCTTGTTCCCCTCGTTTCGTCTTGCTCTGCTCTTCCTTCACTGCTTCATCTTTTATACCCTCCTCCTCCTCCGCTCCCTCCTCCTCCTCTTCCTTTCCTCTTCCTATTCTCCTTTTCCTCTCCTCCACCTCATCGTCTCAGCAGCTAACCGTATCCGATTGCTTATCGAGTCAGGCAATGCGATGCACCATCTTTCAGTTCATTTTGGTTTCCTTATATACCTTACATATATATCACCACCCTCTCCTCCTCCTCTTCCTCCTCCTCCTCCTCCCCTCTATGGTACAGTGGTGAGTTCTGGCTGGGCAACGACCACATCCACCTGCTGACCAAGGCCAAAGACATGGTCCTGCGCATCGAGCTGGAGGACTTTGAGGGGGTGCGGGAGTACGCCAAGTTTGACCAGTTCTACGTGGCCAACGAGTTCCTGCGCTACCGCCTGTCGGTTAGCGGATACAGGTGCGTCATTTCTTGTAGTACCGGTCGAGTTCTCCAACAAGGTGGTCAAATTCTTTGTACTTTGTTGTTCGTTGTTGCAATTTGTCATTCGTTGTCGGAATTAACGGTTTGTTGTCTTTGAAACGTAGAGTAGAGAAACGCCATGCAGCGTTTTATCTGTCAAAGGGCTAGCCCGTAAACAATATAATCCCCAAACCTGAAACAGTGTTGTTATCGACTGACTTTCTGTTCGAATCTGTATTCGTCCTTTACTGCGCTCCGAAACGCAGAGCCAAAACTGCATTTACCGTGACTCAAAGGACCAGGGCGCCTTTTGAAATAAAAACTAAACATCTTACTGTCAACCGTTTACCATTTCAGCGGCACGGCAGGGAACGCGCTCATGTTCAACAAGCAGTTCAACCACGACCAGAAGTTCTTCACCACGCCCGACCGCGACAACGACATGTACCCCTCCGGCAACTGCGGCGCCTACTACAGCTCGGGCTGGTGGTTCGACGCCTGCATGTCGGCCAACCTCAACGGCAAGTACTACCACAAGCACTACAAGGGCGTGCGCAACGGCATCTTCTGGGGCACCTGGCACAACATGTCCACGGAGTACTACCCAACCAATTACAGGCAGGCCTTCAAGACGGTGAAGATGATGATCCGGCCCAAGAACTACGCCCCCTAGAGCCCCAGAGTTGGATGTGCGGATGTAGAGACATTGGGGGGGGGGGGGGGGAGGCTGCGGGGAAAGGCAGACCCCCAAACCTGGACGGACGGATGAGACGACTTATCACGGGCGGATACAAATATTGATTAAAAGTAGGCACTGATGGACCAATAGACATTCTGCGAATTATGTACATATATACAGTCCACGCATCTATACATGCATACGTGTAATACACAGATTAAAAACAAGTGTCCCACAATGGAGCAGTCTGGAGCCAGAATGGAAGCATATGGGAAAACGTAATTGAGCAAAACAATTGAAACAACGAATGTAACCAAGTCCATGAACGACAAAGGATCAATAGACAAATAAATGCACGGTGTAAAAGCTTATCATTTCAAAGACACCGATAGTCAGAAGGAAGGTCATGGTGAGATGGTGATTTGTAGGCTTACAATCTGTGCGTTTGTTTCACTATTTCGATGATATTTGCTTTGCTCTTTCGCTCCCATGGCTCGATGCTTTAAGCCTGGTCTAAGGGCTTTGGATAAGAATCAGATATGAATACCAAAATGGTAAAAGCTATTTCAAGATTCTCTGCCTGTGATGAATTTGCTAAAGCTGTCCTTTTGGGAGAATATATAATATTGTTTACTTCGGCCCGCATTTATATTTGATGTCAAAAAGGCAGTCGATGTTTGGTATCGTTGGAGAAAGCTCTTGTGGTTGCAAAGTGTTGACTTACGCCTCGTGCCCACTGCACCATCCGTCAATTGACGTCGGAAGGCGTGGCTGACGGATGGGGGAGCTTTTCAGGGTCGTCAGAGCCTGAGTAGTGTCACAGTACTTAAATTTGCATACGTGATCTAATTGGATGATGGATCTGTCGCTGCCGAAAAAGTTGAACATTTTTCAACTTTTTGACGGCGCCAACGGATCCAACGGAGCGGACAGATCCACAATGCATTGTGCGTCCGTCCCCATTCAAAGTCAATGGGGATCTGTCAACAGACCATGCAGTGGACACGAGGTGTAGTGTCTTGTTTTAAGGTTAAGCCTTCTTTTTTTTTTGCAGCTCATAAAAGTTATAACAGGCTCAAGAAAGCAGGAATGAGGGAAGGTTTGGTCGATTGATAAAACATTGTGATATATCTCACAAAGCACTCTGTGAAGTGTTGAGATCCTTTGAGCTGGGCTATTATCCCCACCGTTCAGAGAGGTGCTCAAGAATGTCCAGACTACCATTTAAAATCCCTCAAAAATGTCAAAGACAAACCATAACTTACATTTATTCCATGCTCTGGACGTGTCCCAAAAAATAGCTTTTCTTACTTAAAAAAACGCTGAATCATCGCATCATGTTTTAGATTTCATTTTTTTGGTATCACTCTCTTTTGGAATACTATGAAACAATGATAGCATCTATCCTGAACATTTGGGTATTATCGCAGAGCTGGTCGTAAGGCACAGCAGATTGTGTTGCACTGAAGCGAGGAAAATTTTCATCTGTGCTCTGTCAAACTGGCACAGAAAATAATTAGGGAGAGTGTTTTCTCTACAGTGAACTTGAATCTTCATGATATGTCTTTTTTCTATCGTAAATATATTTAAATTGCCAGTAGTGGCATTAAATACAAACTTAAGTGACTCAAACATGTAGCACGACTGGCTACGTCATTAAAATAGACATTGAATGTTAACTTTAATAAGGCATGTCTTTAGTATGAGTCCACGTTACAGAGGAAACCACTTTGTAATTTCGTCAGATATCTGGTAGCCTACTTTCACCATTTTACAAGAAAATAACTGTTGGTTATATGCCAATCCTTTGGATTAATTGGTTTTGATTATGCAGATTTATTTTACAAGAGCCATGAAAATTTGAATGCGCTCCTTTCTACTAAAAACTTAGCTCAATGTCAGGGTTTTTTGTTACCAAAATGATGCAACGCATATAATACTAACACTATACTGCCACCTTGTGTTCACGTATGATAAAGCATTACTTAATCGGCCAGAGAATAAATAGGGTTTATATATTCTACACGTGTACAGTATTTATTTTACTTTGGGTGCGTTTAGCTTTTCTATTTTTAGGGTCAAACAAGGAGAAGTGGACTGTTGATATACGACAATGTGACCCACAATATGGTTTTGGATCCTTCATGAATATTAATGCCTGCAAATTAAGAGCTTTGTGTTTGTACATTGTCAAGCTTTTTTTATCACTCATCTTGCCAAAATTTATCATGCCAAAAAAACAACATGCTGTTGCCTTTTATATCAAAACAACAATAAAGTTTCAACCACATGAGTGTGTGTTGGGGTGTGTGTGTGTGTGTGTGTGTGTGTGTGTGTGTGTGTGTGTGTGTGTGTGTGTGTGTGTGTGTGTGTGTGTGTGTGTGTGTGTGTGTGTGTGTGTGTGTGTGTGTGTGTGTGTGTGTGTGTGTGTGTGTGTGAATATGCGTGCGTGTATGTCTGAGTGATTACTGGTACATAAAAAACTTCAAAAACCACCATGACCTGGCATTCAAGGAATTAGACAATTCAACAAAAACTTGTAATTCATTGAGACACAGCTCTCTCTCTCTCTTTGATTAAACGCTCTATTGCCGTGGATAAGAGTTCTCGATTTAGAATGTAATTGCCTCCTACCTCATCCAAACACTGGAAAGCTGGGCTGGCAGAGATGTCCATTTCAAGCGCCAAGGCCCTCGCAGGTATTTCATCCTCTTCATCCTCCTCCTCTTCCTCCTGCTCCTTCTCTCCCTCCTCCTCCTCCTCCTCCTCCTCCACCACCTCCACCTTCTCCTCCTTCTCCATCACCAGCTCTACTGATCCAGACCTGTCCATGCTGGATTTGATTGTAAAGCAGATCACTAACTTGATGTATCGATTTCCCATCTGTGGTCCATGAAGGAGCCATGTGGTTCAACTAACAGACATGAACCATCCCACCATGAATGAAAGTCGGTTTAGCTTCAGCTTTAGCTTTAATCGGTCGGCGCCGTTGATACTGTTGTGGTTTGTCAACAGTTAGCCTAACTTTTGTATTTCTTTTTATTATTATGATTTATCCTTGATAATTATACGTTAGTTCTTACCTTTCTGCGTTATTTAGAGACTGTACATAGGAAAACGGAGCAGCTAAACACTAGTTTAGCGTTGATTTCGTCGCTGAGTCAAATCACTGCTACCTCTGTTTGTCAGCGGGAGCCGGTATAGTTGCCACGACAACGGCTTCCCGCGTGGCTTCCAGGAAAACGAATGTTTTATTTTAAAGCAATTTTTATTTTATTTATGGAATATAACGAAGATAACCAAATAAATCTCTGATAATTATCCTCAAAGTGATTATAAACTGCGCATAAATTAGAATGATCACAAGGAAACCTATTCGTACCCTTCTCGTAGTTAACCAGCTGGTGGCGCCAAACTCTTATTGACACCACAGCATCGTCGAGTATGACCACACAATCAAATAATGCAAGACGATGAGAAACTAGAGTAGTGAGTGAAACACATCGAAATCAAAGCAGATTCCACGTGGGCGTCTGGAATCCAGGGGGCTAAGGTGAAAGCAATGGAGATGATGATGTAATTGTGAGATTCCTCTGGGCGTCTTTCCCACCGTAGACCCTGAGAGCTGGCATACCATTCAACAGCTGCAGAGACATTACAGTTCACCAGTGTATGTGTGTGTGTGTGTGTGTGTGTGTGTGTGTGTGTGTGTGTGTGTGTGTGTGTGTGTGTGTGTGTGTGTGTGTGTGTGTGTGTGTGTGTGTGTGTGTGTGTGTGTGTGTTGTGTGTGTGTGTGTGTGTGTGTGTGTGTGTGTGTGTGTGTGTGTGTGTGTGTGCGTGTTCGTGCTGCCACTTATCATCTTTGAAGTTCAGACTTGTGTTTCTCTGGAAAACACATATGTTCCTTATTCCAAAATCATTTGCCTCCCTGACTTCATTGGCAGCACTCTGCGTTTTATTTTCAACGGAAAACTTAAGTTGATTTTGTCAAGAAAGAGTTATGGACATAGTCATGTAGGTAATATGTAAACTTGTGTTCACACGTGTGAGTGTGTGCGATAATATGAGAATAGATTAAGATAAAATAAAATAAATACAAATAGTGAGTAGGTGCAAATATACAATGTACTGTGTATCCAAAATCAACCACTTAAAATGTGTTTATATTATAAATGTGTTTATAATATTGAATATATATAAGTTGCATTGGAAGAACCAAATCTGCTATATCCTATAGAACGGGAATGTGAGTTTATTTTGTTCCGTTGCTAGAAGAAGAAAGGTTGTTTTCATAAGAGAAGGTTGGAACTTCTCTCGCTATGGCTGTCCTCCTCAGAAACCAGAGAGCAGCTCACCACAGTTTTTTTCTCAACCAGAACAAGTCGGCTACTGGTTTGGGGAGGAAAAGCGATTTATTTATGTTTGGCTGAGGATGCCGCTAGAATTCAACTTGAGTTCCCTCCAACATTCACAATGTGCCACAGGCTGTAGTTATGATTTCCTTTTAAAAACATTTGAACCAAGGCAGCGGCAGTTTTTTTTTAAGGTTTGTGTCTACTCAATGTTCCAGCTATGGATAAAATGATTGTTTGGTATTTACAGTTTTTATATGGATTGCTGTTATCCCCAATTATAATCATATCCATAATCAATCTGTCATGAAACATTGTTCATCCGAATTACCCAGTGGTCCGGAAGTTTAGTCAACAGAATTAGTGTTAGTGTATTTGAGTCGTTAGTATTTTTCTGATTTCTTTTACAGCAAACAGATTGAAAAACTATTCGAACGACTCACAGCCAAATTAAGACAATTTTTATTTTAACATCACAGTTCAGTTGAAACTGTAATGGCTGACATTGCAGAACAGTTGTAGGCCTCAGAGATCACAACATGTATCCAAACCTATGAGGTTGGGGGGGGGGGGGGGGTTGGGAGGTGTGTGTGGGTGTGTGTGGGGGGGAGGGATGCCGGTGGTTTGGAGGAGTTTGGCATTCATCTAAACATACATTCAGTATTTAATATAACATAGTGAAGGGTTTCTGAGGACCTCTAGTTGCTGAAGTGTGTGTATGTTTGTGTGTGTGTGTGTGTGTGTGTGTGTATGTATTTGCATCTCTGTGGGAGTGTGTGCTTGCATATATCAATGTCTGTGCGTGCAAGCGTCCGCGTGTGTGTGATTGTGTGTGTGTGTGTGTGTGTGTGTGTGTGTGTGTGTGTGTGTGTGTGTGTGTGTGTGTGTGTGTGTGTGTGTGTGTGTGTGTGTGTGTGTGTGTGTGTGTGTGTGTGTGTGTGTGTGTGTGTGTATGTGTGTGTGTGTGTGTGTGTCTGAGTCTGTATGTGTATGTGAATGAGTATGTGTATGTGTGAATGAATGCTTATATGTGTGAGTTTATAAATCCGCGTGTTGGTGTGTGTGTGCTTGTGTGAATGCATGTTGTGATGTTACAAGAGGCCAATTACAACAGTTCCCCCTGCTGGCTGCAGTACTACAGTTCAAGACGGCTTCACGTAGAAGACTACAAATCCCACAGGCAGCCAGACAGGAGGGAACAGAGCAATTAAGCAGCACACCTGGATTACATTAACACTAACGACGACTTGGATTTGAGAAAGACAAGATTCTGGTAACTTTGCTTACATTGTTTTGAGTTCAATCATAACTTTATTTGAGTTAACTTTTGTGTGTTTTTGAGTTATACATAGAAGATGTTTTTTACTTCAAAACCTTGTTTAAAGGAAAACAGGATTTTTTAATCATTGTTGAGATTGGTCCAGTCTGTGTGCGTGCTTGTTTCTAAGCATGCAAGTGTGTGTGTGTGTGTGTTTGTGTGTGTCTTCCACATGTTGTTGTGTTTTCTATATGAATCACTCGCCAGTTAATCTAAGAGGCCTTTGGAAAAACTTACTCCATTCAGCATCTCTGTTTTTTTAATCTCTTGGATCGTCGTCATGACAACTGCAGCTGGGGGCTGAGATCTGCTTTTACAACCACTTGCACAGGCGTCCTCTGTCTCTGTGTGTGGGCTTGTTTGTGTCTATGGTAGGCCTATATGCCTGTACACTCACGGTCCTGTTGTGTTCATAAATACTTGATTGTGCTTCATGTGTAGTCTATAAACACCTTTTTAAAACTATTTGTTTTGGTTGTGTATTCCAAGCCGTCAATCCCTCGTAATAACTGTCAAGTCCTTTCTATAAAAGTCTGGAGTTCAGTCATTAGCCCCTTTTTTAAATTAAAGTAACACAACCAAGAGATCAGCAGGGAAACGTCCATCATACTGGCTTGAGTGCTTTGCTGAGTTTATGCTCACCGGGGCAGTAAGATTGTGTGTGAAAGGGCTTCTTCTTTCCATGGAAGTCTCTTTTAGTTTGAGCTCATTAGCCTCTCCTCAAGTTTCAGAACCACCCCACTGTATACAACGTCCCCTCTCGACTCTGCCAAGTTGCGATGTGATGGCTGAGCCATCGCCATGGTGACCGGGGTTAAAGCAATGTTCTGGCATAACGCGATCCTGATAATAAAAATACAAACGTGATACACTACTAAAAAAAAATTCAAAAGATGGATGGGGCCCAACCCAAATGTGTCTGTTTCATGATTCACCCTTAGGTGCGAGCATGAAAGGCCCCCAGTAAAAGTTCTTGATGGTGAAAACAAGAGTACAGCGTGACCTTGACTGATTTGTCAGGGCTACTTTGTTGCTGCAATGCCTTTCATCCCGGGCCACTCTAAAAATGTCAGCTGGTATTAAAGTAAAAGCACCGGGACCCCTTCTGTCCTCTTACCCGGAGCAGTGAGTGAGTGAGTGAGGAGGTGTTAGAGAGAGATATGCAGTGAGTGAGGTAGTGAGTCAGAGAGATAGAGATACAGTGAGTGAGTGAGTGAGTGAGTGAGTGAGTGAGTGAGTGTGACGTGAGAGTGAGTGAGTGAGTGAGGAGGAGTTAGAGAGAGATATGCAGTGAGTGAGGTAGTGAGTCAGAGAGATAGAGATACAGTGAGTGAGGGAGTGAGTGTGAGAGAGAGATACAGTGAGTGAGTGAGTGAGTGAGTGAGAGAGAGAGAGCGAGTGAGTGTGAGAGAGAGACTATAATAACAGATCCTTCATGTGTTCATAATACTTAAAAATCCTTGTTTTTACCCTTAGGGTTGCCATGGTACCCACCTATTGGTCAAACAGACAGAGATAATAAGAAGGGCAGGGTATTCTCTCTACCCCTCTTCTTCCTCAGTGTCTCTTGGTTGGGAAAAGGCCAGATTATCATTGGTCAAGTCAGTGCTTTGCCAAAGAGCCAAAACCTTGCTATTCCAAAAGCTAATATAATTTAGTAACAGTTTTGGGGTTGGTTAATTAGCTGTTGAGTCACACGGGAATAATTACCATGTGTGTTCACTGCCGATGACAAGAGCTGATTATATTTATTCACGCTCTCTCATATAAATTTTACAGATTTTTATGCGAGTTATGTAAAGGTTCCAGGGAATAAAACAACACGAAAGTGAAAGAAAAGTAAAAGAAATGTGCGTGGTTGTCTCTGACTCCTTCGTCACGGTGACGGTCACACACCGAGTGTCTCCGCGGCGACGCAACACTATTCCGGCTGACAGGCCTGTCAGCCGGAATAGTGTTGCGTCGCCGCGGAGACGCTCCGTGTGTCACCTAAGCTGTGCATCGGTTCGCCTGTGTGTTGGAGGCAGTGATGGTTGATGGAGGGGGATGTCGCGGGGGGGCTGCATATGTCTCAGCGTGCATCAACACAGCTGTTTTTCGCAGGTGTGTGTTTTTAGGCAACTGAGATGCGCGTATGTTGGTCTTAAAAGTTTGTTGTTTTTATTCCACGCATCCACCCGTCTGCCCAGCTGTCCACCCATCCATCTCTTTATTTTTTCTCTTTAGTGTTCTGCTTTTTAAAGGGGTGATATTATGCCACCAGGTGTGAGTTTGATCACCCATTAAAAGCCATGTGTGCCTAGATGTATGATGGATAGATAAGCAACATTTGGCTCAACCTGGCAAGTATAATGACAAATTTCATTATCCCTTTTACCTACATCCAATATCTAATCAATTGGCTTTTGATTTGATGTCGACTGAAGGTCAGTCTTAATGACAAACAGATGTGCTGCCATTACCGTGCGCTCTGAGAAGCTCATTACATGTTAATTCGAGATTTACCGTCATTAATCCAGATTTCTGGCTCCCTCCGTTTTTATAATTTATAGTCTTTTTCAGCAAGCCTTCATGGCAGAGTGTGGGGTGATGCTGGCAGAGGCTGAATGCTCTTCCTTGTGGCCTACCGGTTTGTAAATTGCATATCCTAGCCGGTCTAAATCAATGGGGGCCGTGGGGGGTGACTCAAATCCTGTTTTGATGTGGGGGGTGGGGTTAATATAGGGTGGGGGTGCCAGCCTGGTCATCTGCCAACCCGCCTGTTCCACCCCCTGCCTGCCTGTCAATCTCCCTGTCGCTCAGCAATCCGGTCTGCAGGTTCCTCGCTTTCCAGCTAACTCCTTCCCCCCCCGTTCTCTGCTCCTCCAGGCTTTACCAGCCATCAGCCTTCCCTTTCTTTTCTTTGCCTTCGTCTGCCAGGCTTTCCCGTCGTCGCCCATCCTCAGTCCCTGGAAACCCTGACAATAAGCCTCTTTCATTATTCCCTCCACTCTGATGCCCGCGTTTGGGTTTGCACGACTCGATCATAACCCTCTATTTTCGTGGTTGCTACGTCTCTTCGATTTGCTGGTAGCCTTCTTGTCATTCCTACAGCCGGCAGCTCCTTCCCCGCTCTCTGCTCCTCTCGTCTGTTTTGTTGTTATTCTCCCTCTTGCTCTATCGTCTCCGCGCTTATCTTGTCTCTGGGAAGCAATTCGTGGCAGGTATAGCAAAGGAGGCCATCTCTGACTGGAACTCAAACACACACATGCCGCAGACAGACAAAAGCATCCCCTTTCCGGGATGGCTTGTGGTTGTAAAACAAAAGAAGCTACAAAATAAACTGAAAGTTCATTGAGAACCAGACAAGTAGCGGTACAGTTTATCCAGGCCACATGTTTTGTCTTTGCATGGCCGTAGGGTTAGCAATTAATAACGAAATGTAATTCACTCTTGCAGATCGCCAGCACAGCTGCACACACTGGACCTATTTTCAATTTACTTTCCTTGTTTTGATTGGGTAATCTGATGCAGATTCATAAAAGCTAATAGTGGATCATCTTTATTCTCTGATAATTGGATGCCGGGCTGTTCACCAGCCATGTTCCTGTCATCGTGACTCATTGAAGGATGAGGGAGTTGGTACACATGTAATAGTCTCCGGTGCTGCAGAATGTCAAGCGCTGTTTGCGCAGTGGGATCATTTGTATTGCGGTTGGAGACATGGGATCATCCAATACTTAACCTCAAATAGAGGCTCTGGTCTGGTCTGGTCACACACACACACACACACACGCACACGCACACACACGAACACACACACACACACACACACGCACACACACACACACACACACACACACACACACACACACACACACACACACACACACACACACACACACACACACACACACACACACACACACACACAAACGAAAGCCATCACTTGATCCTTTTAATGACTGAATATTAAATTATGATCGTAAATTATCATTTTCATTAACATTATCAAATAGCAATAATAAAACAACTTACTTTATTATTATTTTCAAAGAGTTTTTTCTTCAGCAAATATGTTTACTTCAATATGAATATATAATACCGGATAAAATAAAACCTTATTCCAAGAGATATTAAACCAAGTTTATAGTCAATATGAAGCTGAACGTCCTTATTGCGCTCAATGGACGTATAAAATCGACTAATAAAATGAGTGAATAAATGATTGTAGCCTAAAACTCCATGAAGAACAAAATTTCCCTTCCTACTCCTCTTTCTCTCTCTCGTCTTGCTCCTTGCCCATTTTCAAGTTCCCATCCTTTGCCAAAGTCAACCAGTTTGACCTTCAACAGTTTGTCACGCTGATCAACAAACACAATGTTGCATGGGCGATCCCCTTCACCCTGAACACCTGGAAGGCAAGGGCCAACTGCAGCCGCAAAGGCAGAAATAAGGTTGGCCCAATCCTTGGGGGCTTGAGCAACCTACAATAGGTCTGCAAATGATAGGGAGGGTAGGTATGAAATTTCTTATCTAGAACATATAATAAAATAGGATGCATTAACATGAATGAATATAAAGAAAATACGAGCATATGCAAACGATACGTAAGAGATTGATGGAGCCAGATGTGTGATGGTTGGTTTAATGACTTGTTGCATCCTAGTGAACACGACCAAAACGGGCCTGAAGATTTATTGAATGTACAAACAACTTGTCAGTTATGAGATGGCTTAATGTTCATGTTGTGTCTGCGCTGAGAAGGGCCAATTAACGTGAAGCCTCTGTAGAGGCTCGTCTTATGGGTAGAACACTGTTTATGGTGGCACTGGAATGTGGGTGTGTGCGTTTGTGTGTGTGAGGGGGGGGGATAGAGAGAGAGAGAGAGACTGACTGACTGACTGACTGACTGACTGACTGACTGACTGACTGACTGACTGACTGACTGCGATCAATATATCATAGACTGGAGGAAAGATAGAGAATGAGAAAAGGAGAAGATGGACACAAAATAAAGAAAAAACGAAAGAAAAAAAAAGGAAAATCTGAAAGAAACAAGGGAAAACCAAACCATGAAAAACAAAAACAACGATGGAAAGACAAAGGGGGAAATCAAGAGACTGACAGGGCAGATAAGAGGCGGAAGGCCCTGTGGGTGACTGATGTCAGCTCTGTGTTACGTGACTTCCCTGTGTGTGTGTGTGTGTGTGTGTGTGTGTGTGTGTGAGCACTTTTGGTACTTGGCATTGATATGTGGTACTTTGTGTATGCGTGTGTGTGCATGCACGTGTGTGAGTGTGTGTGTGTATACGTGTGTGTGTGTGTGTGTGTGTGTGTGTGTGTGTGTGTGTGTGTGTGTGTACACACACGTGTGTGTGTGTGTGTGTGTGTGTGGTGGTGTGTCTGTCTTCACACAACACACACACACACACACCACACACCTGATGGACATTGGATGAGACTATAAAGTAATGTTTAATGGGCCTTCCATCCATTGGTCTGAGGTATTTGGTTATTTTGTTGGCTGTTTAGTGACACGGTAATGGCTGTTTTTTCCTTTCAAAGGAACACTTTATTTAACAAGACATTAAGTATTTCTTTCTTTCCTATCTTATCTAAAACAAAACACACAACTGTAATTGTCCTCTTCTGAACAGCTGTTGCTGGATTGGTGAAGTCATAGAGAATCATTTAAGACTAGAGCACTTTCTTACAATATGATATTTATCATTTCGCTGATAATCTAAGAGAAGTAAATAATAAATTATAAATGCATCAGCAAGCCTTATTGCTCTATATATAAACAGTACTACCTTTATTAATAGTAGTAAGTGGATCCACTACTCTTGGTGCATGGCTAAGGACAGACATTGTGTTTCACTGCATGGGCTTTCTGTGCCCCTTTCCTTTCGTCTCCCTTTCTCTCTCTCTGTCTCCATCTCTTTTTACATTCATCTCTCAATTCAATTATAGTCAATTCTATTGATGCACACAACAAAATAACTACCACATATATTTCACACAATAAAAATCACTTCAACGTAAACAGGGGCGAAAAGTACTGACAAAGTCTCTCTCTCTCCGGCTCACTTTCCCCGACATTAAACCGCCATGACTTCCCCTCCAGCGAGCCTGCCCAGTACTCAGCCTATCCTTGCTTTCAAGTGATCTAGTTATAAACTAACATACCGAAATTCTAGCTTCCTTTTTTTCGAGACACCAGGGTTCTCAGTGTTTTACCACCACGGCGACAGAGGTTGTGCTTTTTCCACTGTGTGTATATCTAGCAGGCTCTCCTTGCATGATATGCCATATCCGCAGAATTGCTTGCTTGCTTGTTTTTTCTGCGAGGCTTGTGGTCGAGAGACGGACTGGAACTGTTTATGGTTACGGTCCTTTTTCTGTTCCGTCCTCAAGACTTTACCTCCACAAACCAAAATTATAGAGCAGGGCCTTGGGGGCCGAGTGGAGGGAACAGGCCTGGAGACTGAGGGATGGAGGGAGAGATGGGGACGGGCTAGAAACTACAATTTGTCAGAGGACTTCTGAAAGATCATAAACAATGTTTTTTTTACCACTGAACAGGAATTTATCCTGTTCAAACCGTCTTTTTGAAGATATTTGACACTTGAAGTTGTTACATCTTTAACTAGAGAGGGCAGTAGAGAGAGTGTGTTTTGCGTGTCTGGGTATGTCTGTGTGTGTGTGTGTGTGTGCGTGTGTGTGTGTGTGTGTGCGTGTGTGTGTGTGTGTGTGTGTGTGTGTGTGTTGGTGTGGTGTGTGTGTGTGGTGTGTGTGTGTGTGCGTGTGTGTGTGTGTGTGTGTGTGTGTGTGTGTGTGTGTGTGTGTGTTTTGCGTGTCCGCCCACGCAGAAGTGAAAGCTGCCTACAGAGTGAGGCGATGTTTGGCATTTGCCCCCTGGAAAGATGGGATGTACTGAGAATACAGCTCTATATGCTCTAACTCTTCTCTCTACTCTTCTCACTCTCCCACTCTCCACTTCTCTCCCATAACCGATAAAAACTTAACTAATCATCGATCATTAACGCAAAACCAACTCACATTCAATGTCCTCTGTGTTTTGGATAGATGGTACACACTCTTCCGTCCAACACAATTTCAAATGTTTCTTAACGTTCTCAAATTTTCGAAGTGAACCAATGGAGCAATTCAGTATGTCTTATAAAACTAAATGGTTATTTTGGAGAGTTTAACAGTTTAACTGTTAGTCAAAGCCAAGGGAAGCTTTTTCCACCTCCCAAACCCTGAAGTCTTTGCTCGAGGTCTAGTCAACTACAAGGGGGAGAAAAAAGGCTTTTATGAGTTGTAGCCTCGTAAAAGTTAATACAGGGATAGTCTTTCTGGGCACAGCACTGTGCGACTCAAACCAGAGGTTGGCGAGTTGAGGGGTCCGCCGAAACACCGAAAATAAATGGAGTCTTTTTCGTTTATTTCTAGTGGCCTAGTTATCGTCCTGGATTAAAAAGGTTTATTATGTGATTTTGTTCTGTGCCAAACTACCCTACTCGTTGTGTATACTTGAGTCTTTGTTAGTAAAAGACACTTCCCCCAATGTAAATCACTGCCTATTTCTTTCAACGTAAGTGCAAACCCCATCCGCAAGTCACGTCCTTTTTGGGGGAGAGGTGGCACTTGATTTGGACGTCTGGCATGCCCAGGAGTTTTAAAAACATCAGATATCCTGTAAATGAGTACCAATCAACATGTCACTGACCCTGCAGTAGGGGAAATGCTTCAAGCAAATGCATTCAGTCATCCATGCACTTCATTTGAATACACACATTATATATATATACGAGATATAACTCCCGCACACACACTCAATCAATATTACTTCCCTGTGTTCAGAAAAATATGAACCTGGCTCGCGCACGAATCCAAAGAGGATGTTTTATTCATCGTCAGCACAAAAAAAGAAGGCCAGGAGAGAGAGGAAGAGAGATTTGTTTTGCAATGTTTTGAAGATCACAATTACCTGCCAAAGGCACTTTCTCTCTTCCCTTCCTTCCCAGATGGGTTCCCTCATGCATTACAGGTGTGTAACAGTATTTACCGCATCCGTCCTGCAATGCATATTCCACAAGTTTAATATTTGCCTATGCTGTACACACACACACGCGCGCACACACACACACAAACACCCCCCCAAACACACACACACACACAACACACACACACACACCACACACAAACACACAGCACAACACACACACACACACACACACTAAGTCCAAAACATCCAGCAATGGTTTGATTTGAACCTTTGGGGGAATGAGGTTCCTGGGGGGGGGGGGAGTACAGTGGATCTGCTCTAGCCTGAGAGAGATCAGTAGAGACGGATACGAACGCGGAGGTAGCAGCGGTCCTACTGTGCGCAGGTCTCGGATACACGCAGAGGTACGGGGGCATGCCGTTAGGAAGCAACAAAGAGAATTCCCAGGATGGATCCGGTGAAAGGCTTGGCTGACTAACAAACTCTTTTTTTTTCGAGATATGGAAAAACTAAGGTTTACTGGGGAAAACTAAGGTCCCTATCCACACCTGGATAGGGGCTCAAACAAGTGGATTGGACGGTTTCGGCGGTTAGAGGAATGGGGAATGCGAAAGAGGAAGAATGATGGGAGGGGATAGACAGTGAGAGAGGAATTGGTAAGGGAGGGAGGGGAGAGTTGGATGAGGGTGGGAGGAAGGGGGGACGGGAGGGGTCGAGGAAGACGGAGGAGGTTATGTAAGGATTAATCAGGAGTGGAAGGGGCACGAGCAAGAAAGATGGAGCATGAGGACAAGGAACAATGGAAACACCAAAGATCAAGGATCATGGAGGAGAGGATTGGAAAACGCCCAACTTCTTGATATTTTGTATATGAATTGATTGATCTCAAGTCTTCCGTGGAAGTCACGGCAGTCTCAAGTATCCCATGTTTGGAAACAAAACATCACCTTCACTCTTATCAGTTTTGGTCTTAATATGATTATGGTTGTAAGATTTTAATTTGCTGCTGTCGCGACAAGATGTCTGTGTGTAGTCTGGCCATGGAAAATGGCTTTCTCCTGGCCTCATAATATTTAGGCTAAAAGATTTTCTTGTAGCCTTCCTTTTGTGGCCATGTGATGTTATGTCGGCTTTTGCTGCATATTACTACCTGGTCTCATATCAAATTGTATAGCTTATGTTTGCTCCACACCGTCCAAACGTGTTTTGTTGCAATAATAAAGGCTCTTAAAACTGTGAGGGCCTTCGTTTTTATTGCTATTCTTTTCTAGTGGACTCCCACATGTCAGTGTCTGTCAGTTATGTCCGTGAAACACCAAATAAGATGGCTGCCCTCCTTTTATTCTCAGTGGAAAATGCCAAATTTTAATAGGGCGTTATCAACGTGACTCATTCTAATCTTTAATATCCCCAAAACTTTTTGGATAAAGCATCTGCTAAAGGCTTCTAAATGTACAATGCAAATTTATGGCCTTGTAACAAGGTTGTCTCAGGAAGAACCTTCCATCTCAAAATGGTTCCACACATTCCGATGCGCGGTCTCGCGGCCACACTATTCAGAGAATATCAGAGAAACAAACTGTTGGTTTTTGGCCTTGCTTCTGCAGTGCTAAAGTGCAAATTTGATATGGTATTCTTTGTAAGACAGGCATGCAAACACAGCTGTAATTTTCAAATCTGGTCATTTTCATACCAGAAAATATTGTTCCCCTATTCTAATTCATTCAAACACAAAACATGCTTCCAAAGCTCCAGCTAAAACACAGGTTGATTGACTTGAATCTATGAATGTTTGATGAAAGTTTATTTGGTTTCAGAAACGTTGCCGATTATGGGTTTATCATTCGGCGATGCAAAATGCAAAGCAAACAATGATGCAAAGACCTTGAACGCAGGTCTCCACGGAAACAGTGGTCCCATAGCATTCCCGCGTAGCAACCATAGAAAACTTTGCATTCCAAAAGTTTTCTGGCAAGAAGAATATTTGTAGTAAGTGACTAAATAAGTATCAGTTACATTTATGAGCAAAGATTATGAAAAATAAAATGTATTGTGAGAAATTTTATCGAAACATATGTATTATATAACGCATATAGGTCTATCTTGAGCAGCAGTTGTAACAAAAACAATTACTGAAAGAAGAACTACCTAATCTGCAATCTGCATAAACTATTGGCCTACTAACATGTTAACATTGTTGCTAAACCTATCCTGTGCTGTTGTTTGGTCTTTATGCTATCATTCAAGCATTTATTTGGAAACAGTCTGGGAACTATGAAACAGTTTAAATGATCTTACATCATGTTCTGCATTGTCCAACATTTTTTTTTCTTTGCAACACGAGGTAAGCTATAACAATTAAAGAAGGCTTTTAAAATACTAATAGATAATGGGGTTTAATGGAATCGAGAAAATAAAATGGGCCAACAGGTTTATGGAAGGTAAATTAAAAGGAAAAAAGGAAATGAAATGTGATAAAGATTGATCCTCTTTCAATAAATAATTTATGTTCCTGTGAACTCCCCTAGGGATCTATTTGGGCATTTCTAGCTTAAGCCTATCAATGGATACACTAGTCTTGGAGTGCAACTCTAATCTAAGGTGAAATAGTGCTGGGGTACAAGATTAGGTAAGCTGTTTCTGGAATGGAGGTCAAGAGACAGATGATGCAGACTCACCATTGCCTTCAACATTATCTGGGAAAAAAAACAACAGAAACCACAATAAAAGGATCACAATGAACACTGACGTTTAAAGTTGTTTCAAAAAAGGCAGTTGTGTGTATGTAGTTTTAATCGACGTTGCTTTAAACAAGCTCCTTGCTCTCTCTTTCTCCTGCCTCCACACAATCATTGTGTTGTGGTCCACTCTCACTAAGCCCTTGAGTACTCTCTCTCTAATCTCTCTTCTCTCTCTCTCTCTCTCCTCTCTTCTTTCTCTCTCTCTCTCTCTGTCCTCTCTCTCCTCTCTCTCTCTCTCTCTCTCTCTCTCTCTCTCTCTCTCTCTCCTCTTCTCTCTCTCTCTAAGATTCAGCCCAAACACAATATCTATATCGGTGATAATAATAGAAACTTTCCAATGGGATATTTTCCAATGTTTTCTTCCCACCAATTCCCACCGAACAATTGATTTGTTGCGGAGCAGGAACAACATCCAAATCCTCCAACGTGAACGTACCCATTACTCTGGCATCTGGTAACATTGTTGGGCACAGCACTGCCAACCAAAATAAGGCACTAATGATCCTATTCATGTACAACGATATTATGACGTGTCTTAATGTCAAGGAGATGAATCAAAGAGTCCCTGCTTGTTACTTTACTTTAAAGGGTTTGAATTCTGAAAGAATTCTAAAAAGTTTGTGTGTGTGTGTGTGTGTGTGTGTGTGTGTGTGTGTGTGTGTGTGTGTGTGTGTGTGTGTGTGTGTGTGTGTGTGTGTGTGTGTGTGGTTGCCTGTGTGTGTGTGTAGTGTGTGTGTGAGAGAGAGAGCAGTGTATGAGGAGAAGGTGATTGGGTGGTTTTATCCAGCATGTCTGTGCATGCCTGAGCAGAGAAAAGATTGCTGACGAAGTGTATGTGTTGGTTGTGTGTGTGTGTGTGTGTGTGTGTGTGTGTGTGTGTGTGTGTGTGTGTGTGTGTGTGTGTGTGTGTGTGTGTGTGTGTGTGTGTGTGTGGGGGGGGGGGGGGGGGGGGGGGGTAGCACCTTAAGACAGAAGAAAAATACACTGCGACACACAGCATTAGCAGACGAGACCCCCGAACGACCACACGCCTTACTCTTAGCAGAAAAGATAAGGGGGGGGGGGGTTCGCCTAAGCTGGGTCCTAGCAGCAGACCACCAACAGAACACCCAAAACCATTTCATTAAAGCAGTGGCTCAAAGCACCGCCCCCCTGACTAAACGGCTAAGGGCCACGTGAGGTTGGGATGCGCGTTTATAGAACCAACGTAAAATAGAGTCCTGTTTAACATTCTTCTCTCAGGTCCATTATAACAGGCCGTCGGAGTACACCACTGACATCCGAAGACCGAGCAGTTGCCGGGGCGCCGTCGTGCGTCGAGGAACAGAAGGATGAGAAACCGTAGCTCTGACTTGATTTGTTTAGCAAGGACGGTTTCCGTAAACCGTCGCGCTATCGATCATACAGGCTTTTGTCGGCCTGATGGCTTCACGGTGTTATGTCGATAGAAGAAGTTTCCGACTGTGATTGAAAGTGTCTTATCTTGTTCTCAGAAAATAACATAGATAAGGTGATCTATCGTTCAGAGTTTTGTTTTGTAAACGTGTTGGCTACATATGCCTGCATCGATTATGAAAGGGATTGTGTATTTGTACCTTCTGCCTTGACACCCGATCTTCTTTTGTTTTCTGGGATTAGAAAAATATGAATTACTGTACTCTATGTTAACAATTTAAAAGTATGCTCGACAAGTCACCGAGGGAATTGTGCATGGCTGTTTTTGAATTGAAGTTTTGCCCCCTTGGACTATAGGGAAACTCCAAAAGAAGGTTTAGGTAGATAGAGTGTGATAGACTTTGTGTTAAAAACAAGAGGTAACGTTTCGATGTGACACAAACTAGTCCAGGTCAACAAGGTTGGGTTGGGTTGAAGTAAAGGCTTAATGGCCATCGGCTAAAGTCCTCTACGGATTACCAGAGATCAACGGAATTGATCCAGGGATATTTACTGTCCTGTCATGGAAGAATGAAGAACAGCCGAGTGGGATTTACTGACGAGGTTCAATCTCCTCATACTGCGTCTCCAAAATGGATGCAGCAGTAACGAGTTATTCGACAATCGAGTTCTATTTCGACAAGGTGTGAAATTATTCTGTCCACTTTCAGCACTCAATTGTCAAACAATCCCAATGTAATTCATAATTCTAAGTTTTAAAAGAATGGAGTCCAAACCTCAACCAAAATACTTGACGCATCATAGCTTCATATGACGTGCTGCAGGTGGAACAACGTTTAATATAACATCTAGAAGATGTATGAGCCCACAGCTAAACAAACAGAGCTACTGCATGGGTTAGAGAGGATAGCCCATGGGTGGCTTGATAAGACAGGAGTCTTTCAGGGCTAGAATACTCTTCTCGTGGGTTTTCCCTCTGTTATTTCCTTCAGTCCTGTGAGTTTTCGGCCATTGCCATGCAACGCACACGCAGCATCTTAAATCGAGCGATAATTGTTCTTTTTAAACCACAGGAATTCATAACGAAAGTCTATAAAAACCTTCTTTGGACCTTGAATTGTAGCATAAAGGGTAGAACTGATGAATTTATTTTCTCTATTTGACCCTGTAAAACTTTGATATAGCTATTAATATCCATATTTATGCAGGCAAAACCACCAAAAGTCACTTTTGAAATGGTTGAGAAACGACAAGAAAAAACAAGAAAGAGCTGAATACTGCAGTGAATCATCTAAAATAACTGCAAATGAAGAAAAAGAGAGAATTAAAAAGATATAACATAACCTAGGTTCCACAAGAGACAAACAAACGAGACGGTCGAGAGACAGCAGAGGTGGTGAACGAGCAGAAATGAAAGATATTATCTCCCAAAGGCCGATGGAGAGAAGGCAGACCCAAAACAAACACTGCATTGTCCAATGTAGGTCAGGGCATGCCTCCTAATTACATTGTTCTCAGCTTTTCTCATTCCAGCGTGTTTGTGTGTGTTTGTGTGTGTCTGTTTGTGTTTGTGTTTGTGTGTGTGTGTGTGTGTTGGGGATTCTTGCCGAGGGTTGTCCCTAGCAACCTCTGCTCTGTGATCAGGATCAAATGCATCTGTTTTTAAAATGGTGCAAAACCTATCATTTCTCAGTCCTTGCTGGTCTCCAATGGACTCTCCCCAGGTTCCTGCCCTGGCTAGGCTCTAACTGGCTGGCTGGCGGGCTGTGATGAATCACAAACCGCTGAGTGATAGTGTTTCCCGAAGCCGAGAATGGGGGTCGGAGCCGGGAAACACGCCAACCTGGATGGGGTGACCCACACTGTCTTTTTGGAAAAGGGGGTGGGGGGGAAAGGGAAAATTGAAAAATTAGGGAAGAGTGTGTTGCATGCAATGTGCCATCTACTGTATATGTATCCGGCTGTCTTGCCAGTCTGTCAATCCATCTCTATTTTCTCAATAGTTCTATTACCATCCTCTGTCCATCACCAATCATGTGCATTTTGTCCATGCAGTCATGAACTTACTTTTCCGGAAATCCATCAAATTAGGGAAAACCATGGCCCCAGGCCAAAGGCACGTAGTGGACCGCGCCAAGTCTCCAAGCTATTCCTTGTTTTCTGCAGCATCAGACATCACTTGTTCTTTACGGCCCGCCCGACTCAGGGCTTGGTCGGTTGTCCGGTCACCACTGCGGGGTCCTTATACAGTCCCTTTAAGCGGCCCCGAGGAAGTTGCCCAAACAATGTGTCATGTAAGGCGACACGGCCCACGGTTGTTTCTTAAAAATGTATGGTGTGTGTTTTGGTGTGTGTGTGTGCTTGCTTGCACTCGTGTATGCATGTGTGTGTGTGTGTGTGTGTGTGTGTGTGTGTGTGTGTGTGTGTGTGTGTGTGTGTGTGTGTGTGTGTGTGTGTACTTATTTATGCATTCATGTCTCCATTTGTGTTTTATGTATGTGTATTTGTGCTGATAGAGTTTGTCATATAATCGGATTGCACTGTGGGTCCTCACATTTCCGTCTCTGGGAACACCGGGCGGTAATAGTTCTTATGGGCGCCGGCCAATTCGGGTGACGCCGGGTATAAACGTTCTGCGCTACTGCTGGCCTTTTTCGGTGAGGGCAAAGAGCTGAGAAGAAAGGATTGGGTTTCGTTTGAATCCGGTGTCAAACGTGGTTTGTCCACACTATTTTTACCCGCAAGCTCACGTTCTTTATAGAATCGTGCCTTCTTACGAGAAAAGGTTTTTGAAAAATACATTTAACATGGTTTCTTTAATTATGTCGAACCTTGTTTGAACATGTTTTGAAAATCGTTGTGGTCTGTGAGATGTATTAAGTATTTTTGCAATCGTCATGGGATACTCAAATATTCAAGATATTCGCAAGTATTGTCTGTTCTTAGCCCAGAGCAAACATAGGCACACATTTTAGTTTCAGTTAAAACCCAAAGATGACACGGAGTCACTTTGTTTATAGCAGCATAAACCCACAGAAAGAGACTGAAGCGAGCTCATTTGGGCTAGTTTTAAGA
>OLKM01001656.1:0-40000 GCA_900291075.1 Melanogrammus aeglefinus
ACTAATTCTGTGTGTGTGTCGGTTATGATGGAGCCTTGTTTCATCCTGCAAACCTGTTTAGTCTCTTCTAAAGCCACCTCAGTCTCTTCTAAAACCGCGACAGAGCAATTGCCCCTTTTAGTTTTTGTACAGGGTTGGGACTGCCTTGAATCATCGTGGTACTGTATACGTATACCACAGTGAAATGCTCCCGTACAAAAACAACACACCAGTATTTCAATGAGTGAGATGGAGGAGATAGATTAACAGGGTCTGTGGTAACAAACCAAACCACCACCACCAAAAAAAAACTACTAGGCTATGTGAGCGCGCACAGACACACACACACCCCTAATAATGTATTGTAGATCATATCACCTCAGTAGCCTATTTGTAAAAGTAACTCACAATAAACCGGGAAGCCCTGGGATTCATATCAGTCTGATAAATAGGGCTATGTAGAGTAGCCCTATGGTGCGTGTGGTGTGGGCCTTTGTGAAAAATATAGAGCCTAAACAAAAATAAGTTCACCTGTATGGAAAATATATAAACAAAAGATAATTGCTACAAGAAACTAACAACATAAAACAATGTTAA
Organism: Melanogrammus aeglefinus; assembly: GCA_900291075.1. NCBI lineage: Eukaryota > Metazoa > Chordata > Actinopteri > Gadiformes > Gadidae > Melanogrammus > Melanogrammus aeglefinus. The sequence continues at coordinate 577 of OLKM01001656.1, forward strand.
TGTTAACAGCAATGAATAAAATAATTCCACACACTTTGAAAGGGAGAACATGATCAACGTTTATTAAGGTCAGATCCCAACAGTTGTGAAAGTGGAGATAGGCTACACCGAACTATGCTAAGGCAACCACCTGGACCTTCCCTTCCCGCCACTCTGCATCGTTACCATGGCAACGCCAGCAGCGGCTGTTTCGGGTTTGCTGTGTTTACACTTATCCAGAACCCACTTCCAAAAAACAGTCCGGGTTCAGAACCACATGGTAGAGTTGTGTGCTGGTTTTTATAGTTTCCTCTTTTTTTTCCCTCCAAGCTAATTTCTTCTAGTGTGATCGGGTTTACACCAGCATCCGGTCTCACAGTCCCAACCGAACTCAAACGTTTTGTTTTTGAATAACATTTGTAAATGCAACAAGAGAAGCACAATCACAACGGAAAATAGACGCGTCGTTTTCTAAAGTCAGTTTTAAAAAAAAGATCCGCAAGTAAATAAAAAAGCGGGTCCTTCGCCGTCCCAAACCGCTTCGTGGTTCCGTACCTCGTGGAACACCTAGGTTCCACTGGTGGAGCCAGAACCGCCACATCCAACCGCTAGCTCAGACTCACTAGGCTGGCGTCCAACTCATTTCTGGCGCAGTTAGTCATCGCCAGCAGACACACTGGCTCTGGGGTAACCCGGTTCCGGGGGTCCATTCATTAAGAGCTACGGGGGCACATCATGATAACTTCCACCGACTTCCTCTGCGGACCCAACTACTACGGTTATAAAAAACGAACAGAAAAAAGACTAAACGCTGTAAAGAGCGCCGGCCGTTCAGAGTGCGTCACCGGGTTCCGTTTAGAGAGAAGAAAAGAGGGATTACATTCTCAGAGTCCGCCTCGGTCCAGCGGGATCTTCCCGACCCCACCCCAAACGGCAGGGGACTCCAGAGAGGAAGCAGGCAGAAAACAGGCAACAGGCAGGATAGCAACAAACTAAACAGAACCAACGCTCGCAAAGCAAACAGCTGCAGCAGCGCTTACAATGCTGTGATTATTAATGTATCTTTTTTTAAACACAAAGACATTGGGGCTGGGAAGTTCAAACTTCAGCTTTAAGCAGAGGAGCTCCCTTTGAAAGCGGAAACTACCAGACACGTACCCCAGAGTTAATGACGCTAAACGGGGCGACAGAGAAGAGACACACCACTAAATACAGTATTGTGTTTTTATCAGAATACTTAAGTTGAACTTTTTTATTTTTTTAAACGTTCTTTACTCCTCCTACAATGTTTGTGTCTCCAAGCTCGACAGAGCGACCTTGTGGTGAGAAGGTGGAAGTGCACCACGGACCGCACCTCCCTCTCTCGCGACCGGCGGGAAAAACACCTCCGGCCGTGTGCAGCCACAACTGGCACACACTTGGATAAGAAAAAAAAAAAAGTCTTCATCGACGAAGACAGAAACCAGCCAAAGATAGTTCCTTCCTGCCTCTCTCCATAACAAGTAAAAGTATTGAAGACATGAGAGACCGCCCCAGTATACCTCCAGGGCTCTTCCCCCAGGAAAATAACACCACACGACTTCCCCTCTGTCTCCCTCCACCCTTTATCTCACCCATCTCCTCCCTCCCTCCCTCCACAGAGCGTCTTTAAAAAGAGATATCCGCCGAGAGCAAACAGCCAATCAGAGATCATCGTTGTCGTGATGTCGTTCCTGGGAAGTCTTTCGCTCGAGGAAGAGAAGAGGTCCAAAAGGAGGGGGGTTCGTCCTACACGTGTGTGTGTGTGTGTGTGTGTGTGTGTGTGTGTGTGTGTGTGTGTGTGTGTGTGTGTGTGTGTGTGTGTGTGTGTGTGTGTGTGTGTGGTGTGTGTGTGTGTGTGTGTGTGTGTGTGTGTGTGTGTGTGTGTGTAGGAGGGGTCTGTTCTGAGTCTGGCGTGGGGCTTACAGTTGAACCCGGACCTTGGGTTTTTCGGCGGCGGCAGTGGAGAGAGAGAGAGCTTGCTCGCTTGCTCTCCCCCCTGTCCTCCCATGTGGTGAGGCGCGCCTCGGCAACAGATCATAGCAACCGTGGCTCCCGTCGTTGGGGCTCTTGGGTGGGTGGGTGTGTGGCGGGGTTAACTCCCCTCCACCGCTCCCCACAGTAATGTGGGTGTTCCTCCAGGTATTCCCCCCTCAGCAGGGGGCGCCGCTGCTCAGTGAGGGGGGTTCATGTTGCCGTGGGCCCGCTGCTGCTTCTGTTTCTGCTGCAGGAGGAGCTGCTCCAGGGCGGACGGGCCCGGCTGCCTCATGGAGCTGGACCAGATGGACTGGGACAGAGGGGGGGACCGCCATCATTATCGCCTTACTTTACACACATGGTTTGGTTTTATATATGCTGCAGTTTGGCACAGGCATAGCAGGACAACAGTGTGCGTGTGTGTGTGTATATGCATATTAGGGCTGGGTGATTAATCAAATTTTAACCGTGATTTCATCAAACAATCACAAAACCAATATAATCGAGTATTCAATTTATATATACACACTCACTGGCCACTTTATTAGGTACACCTGTCCCACTGCTCGTTAACGCAAATTTCTAATCAGATTTCTAATCATCACATCGCAGCAACTCAATGCATTTAGGTATGTAGACTTGGTCAAGACGATCTGCTGCAGTTCAAACCGAGCATCAGAATGGGGAAGAAAGGTGATTTAATGGCGCATTCCCACTAGCACGGCTCGACTCGGTACGGCTCGGCTCGGCGCGCTATTTGCGTGTTTCCACTAGCACGCAGTACCTGCAACCGGGTACATTTTGGTATCACCTCAGCCGTGGTTCCAAGCGAGCCGAAGCGTTACTAAAACGTGACGTCAGCCGACTGCCTTCCACTGATTGGCCGATGAGTGTCGTCACTGGAAGCGTCATAACCGCGCGACGACCGCCGAGAATGTAAATAAAAACAAGACGCGAGACAAGACACCACTTTTTACTGCTTTTTGACTTGGAACGAGATGGCTTCTCAGAAAAAATCCACTCCTTGGTCGGTGGAGGAGGTCCAGACGTTCCTGACTCTGGTTGCCGAAGAACGGATTCAGAGGGAGCTCGACGGCACCACGCGTTGTTGTTGTTCTGGTCTTCCGGATTTGTACGTTGCTCGGCGCCGTGTAAATGACGTCACAGCGGTTTCGCGCAGCCGTGTTATGACGACCCCGCCCACGTCGAGGAGGCACCAGTTGTAATGGAAACACAACCAAACCGAGCCGAGCCGAGTCGTGCTGAGCCGTATCGAGCCGAGCCGTGCTAGTGGAAATGCGCCATAAGTTACTTTGAATGTGGTATGGTTGTTGGTGCCAGACGGGCTGGTCTGAGTATTTCAGAAACTGCTGATCTACTGGGATTTTCACAGCACAACCATCTCTAGGGTTTACAGAGAATGGTCCGAAAAAGAGAAAATATCCAGTGAGCGGCAGTTCTGTGGGCGCAAATGCCTTGTTGATGCCAGAGGTCAGAGGAGAATGGCCAGACTGCATTCCTCGGTTACAACCGAGGTATGAGGAAGAGCATCTCTGAACGCACAACACGTCCAACTTTGAGGCGGATGGGCTACAGCAGCAGAGGACCACACCGGGTGCCACTCCTGTCAGCTAAGAACAGGAAACTAAGCTACAATTCGCACAGGCGCACCAAAATTGGACAATAGAAGATTGGAAAAAGGTTGCCTGGTCTGATGAGTCTCGATTTCAGCTGCGACATTCGGATGGTAGGGTCAGAATTTGGAGTAAACAACATGAAAGCATGGATCCATCCTGCCTTGTATCAACGGTTCAGGCTGGTGGTGGTGGTGCAATGGTGTGGGGGATATTTTCTTGGCACACTTTGGGCCCCTTAGTACCAATTGAGCATCGTGTCAACGCCACAGCCTACCTGAGTATTGTTGCTGACCATGTCTATCCCTTTATGACCACAGTGTACCCATCTTCTGATGGCTACTTCCAGCAGGATAACGCGCCATGACATAAAGCGCGAATAATCTCAGACTGGTTTCTTCAACATGATAATGAGTTCACTGTACTCAAATGGCCTCCACAGTCACCAGATCTCAATCCAATAGAGCACCTTTGGGATGTGGTGGAACGGGAGATTCGCATCATGGATGTACAGCCGACAAATCTGCAGCAACTGCGTGATGCTATCAATGTGGACCAAACTCTCTGAGGAATGTTTCCAGTACCTTGTTGAATCTATGCCACGAAGGATTAAGGCAGTTCTGAAGGCAAAAGGGGGTCCAACCCGGTACTAGGAAGGTGTACCTAATAAAGTGGCCGGTGAGTGTATATATATATATATATATATATAGTTTATCACTAAATGTTTTTATAGAAAGTGCAGCACAGCTTGATATATTTCTGTACATTATCTTACATTTGAACATTTTCTTTTTGACCATTTTGCGAAATTTCGAAGTTCTAAGATACAAAGTGTTATTTGGTAGAGACATAATTAATAAATACATCATGTTTTCAAACTCAAAAATAATCGTTTGAATTATCCTGATTTCAATATTGATCAAAGTAATTGTGATTATGATTTTTTCCAAATCAAGCAGCCCTAATGCATTTGTGTGTGCATGTGTGTGCAAGAGAGGTGGTACCTTGAGGCTGTCCAGCAGCACGGTGGAGGAGTCCTCCATGGGCGTGTCCTGGCCGGCCCAGGAGCTGTTTGCCGGGCCGGGCTGGTGCCAGCTGGGGTCTGGAGCCACCGGCCCCGAGGGCAGGTAGTCCAAGCCTAGGCCCCCAACACCCCCTGGAGGACGAGGGGGCAACCGTCAAAAAAAACTGTCCCCTCGCGCCCAGTAGCCTAGCCACAAGTAGCCTAAAAACAAGTAACCTGGTTGCCTAGCAACTAGTAGCATAACAACAAGTAGTCTAGAAGCTAGTAGCCTAGCAACACGTTGCCTAGTAATAAGTAACCTTGTATCCTAGCAACAGGTAACCTAGTAGCCTAGCACAAATAAGCCTAGCCCTAGTCTTTCCAGAGTTCTACCACTGAGATACAAGAAGCTGCCAAGTGGAACCCGGTTTACCGGTCTTATCGGTCTTCCAGCGGTCAAGCAGCCGGCGGTCCCGGCTGTCTGGAGTGCCGATGGGCCCGAAGTTGGAGAAGGGGGTGGCGGCGTGGCTGTGGGTGGGGGGGGAGGAGGGCAGGCTGCTGGGGTTGGAGGAGTGGGGGGACTGGCTGGCCGGGGTGGACTGGTCTGTCGTACAAAACAACCAACAACATGAGACGGCTGTTAGCTCACATGAATCCCCAAAAAGAAATTGTACTCTTATCCTAAATCTGAACACGGATTTACATGTGAGGTCTGAAACAGAGTGGCACTGCGTGTCAAAACCAGTGTGATCCGCGGAGCTTCAGATAGCCGGACTACATGACAACGGTCGTCATAGAGACACGGACCCACTTGGACTCATCCCGTGTCGGGTCGTTGCGGGTACCTGAGCTGGCGGGCAGCGAGGGGGACCAGGGTGTGCCCTCGAACAGGGAGTAGAGCGAGGGCTCCTGGTGCATCATGGGAGCATCGGGCTTGGGGTGGGGTGCCAGTTGGTGGCCATATGCCTGGCTGAAGATGCTGTTGTTCTGGAAGTTCTCCTAAACACACAAACATTAGCTTCTTTGGTCCCTACACACACAGCCACGCCCCCCGCCCGCCTGGGGGTGTCAAGGCACAGTGAATTGTCCGCTTCTCATTGTAACACACCTGGATGGAGAAGCCGCTCAGAGGCAGCAGGGAAGAGGATTGGCTGATCATGTCCGAGACGCCGTCCATCCTGGTCTGACTTGGCAGCTGTTGATTGGACGAGACGGATGTTATAAGTAAAAAGGGTGGCATCCCTTGCCCCACACACACACACACACACACACACACACACACACACACACACACACACACACACACACACACACACACACACACACACACACACACACACACACACACACACACACACACACACACACAATCATGTCCGTGTACAGTTTCATCCAACACTCATTTCCTATCAACATCATGCCAATGAAATGATGAGTACGAGGTGAACGTGTTGACTTGCTGACCAGACCACAGCTGTCACTAGGAGGAGCCCCAATTGCAGACGCTCATCCCAGCCAGCTAGCTATCCAGCAAACCAGCTAAATAACAAGCTAGCCAGCTAACCAGTGAGGCAGCTAGATAACAAGCTAGCCGATCATCAAGATAGCTAGCCAACCAGCTAGCCAGCTAGCTAACCATCTAGCCAGCCATTCACTCAAAGCCTGGACAAATACAGATGGAGGGATGACTGCATGGAGCTGTGAACACAGAGAGGTTTACCACCTTCCAAATAACACTGTGGACTACAGTTACTACAGACCTCCTGCTAGCGTTGTTGCTAAGGGTTAGCCACACTGCACAGATCAAACTATCTCAACCCAGTTTGTCTTTTGGGGCCATTTGTGAAAGAGGAAACCATGCGGTATGGAGAAACTGTAGCGGATGGGCTGTTGAACAGCAGGCAATAAAGGGCTTGTCTCCCAGCACCTCTTGTTATTGTTCAGATCTGACTGGCAGCTAAACACCAAGCATCAGTGTATTCTTTCTTCTGTTAAAAAATTAATTAAAAAAGTATAATTTTGTATTTAAAAGAATAAACCATTTTGTATGTATATATAAAAATGTTTTAAACATATCAAAATACAATTATTTCAGTGTTAGGATACAGCTCGCTATGGCATTTTGCGGACAACTCATGCAAAAGTTGTCTGGATGATGAATGAATGAATGAAAGTGTATCCGGTCTTAAAATGTCTCACAGACATATCTGTGACATTGCAAGACTACATCAACTTGTTGGATTGGTTCCCTAGAGTTGTGGTTCTCTGTTTGGGTTCTGGAGCCTGGGTTCGAGAGGCGAGGCTACATACAAACAGGCTGTGTCTGGTCGCAGTGCTAAGAGGCCCTGCCAGGGCCTGGTAGAGACCAGGGGCTTTAGTACACAGCAGGCCCTCCCCCGTCTCCTCCAAGTCGGCCAGAGATTTGACCAGCTCTGGCAGGAGGACCGAGCCCCTGTTTTCCTGCTGGGAGAAGGAGAACACACACACACACACACACACACACACACACACACACACACACACACACACACACACACACACACACACACACACACACACACACACACACACACACACACACACGAAGACAGGCACACACACACAAAGACACACACACACACACACACACACACACACACACACACACACACACACACACACACACGAAGACAGGCACACACACACAAAGACACACACACACACAAACACACACACGAAGACAGGCACACACACACAAAGACACACACACACACAAACACACAGGAAAGGAAAAAGGAAGGAAGGAGAAAGGGGGAGGATGCAAGAGGGAGAGGGGGGCAGACGGCAAGGCAGTGAGACAGCTGGAAAGAGGCCGGAGGTCTGCAGCCATGAAAACCGAAACCAAGGCACCAATTGAACCTGCAACCTCGGGTTACGCTACCAGGAGACCGCCCACACCTCCTGTCCCCTGCACCTCTGGTGTCAGATCGCATTCACACTTGATTTTAGAGGGCCATCTTTGGTTTCCATGGTTTCCAGCTGGGACCAAATACAAACGGCGCCTAATGCTAAAAAGCACCAAACGCCTATTTTGGGAATCACGCCTGCTGACGACAGCTCATCAATATCCAACCACGAGTCTTCCAACTCATCAAGGGTGTGGTCGGCACGGTAACCCCGTCCGTATTCACTGACCCCCACCCGGCTAGCGTTTAGCACCAAGATGGCCGCAGAGCGACCAAGCCGACGCGTCGTTCAACACAGAGGACGTGTCTCACCTCAAACGGAGCCCCGCGGGGCCCAGCGGCGGACGGGGCGTCGGCCTCGGGGCAGAAGCCTCCAGGGGGGGGTCTCTTCCCCAGGCCTCGCTCCCCGCCCCCCATGCGGTAGGCGGCCTGCTCCCAGTAGTAGTCCTGCATCTGGACCACGTCGGGGAACTTCAACCCCTTGTTGCTGTTGTCCAGCGGGCCGGAGGGGGCCTGAGGCGACAGGAAGTAGGGCTGCTGCTGGGACTGCTTGGCGGGCTGCATCTGCATCTTCTGCACCCCCGCCTGGCCCTGGCCCCACATGGGGGCCGGTTGCTCCTGGACCTGCATGTACTGCTGCTGGGGGGCACAACCAACCAGAATCAGTCCATTTGGAAGCCTGAGGGAGACTGTTGTGATGATGACGAGGAGGTGGTGATGAGGAGGATGACATCACAACATGGCCGGAGACCATGTAGTAACATTAAATGTTAAACAAAAGTCCCTAAACAAAGGTTTGTTTCTGATTAAGAGTTTGATGGGGTGGTACAGTGTGTGTCTGTGTGTATAGGTGTGTGCATATGTGTGTGCGTGTGAGACCAGGTAGGTATGCGTATGTGAATTCATCAACAGTAAAACAAAGGGGACGAGCCAGACCTGCTGCATGCCCGGAATGTGTGGGGGGCTCTTCCCCATCTGGACCGGCTTGGTGGGGGACTGCTGCTGCTGCTGGAGGGGCAGGGTCTGCACCTGCAGCTGCTGGGGTGCGGGCTGCTGGCCCGGGCCTCCCGGCCCGGGTGCTGGCCCGGGGGCCGACGGCCGCTGCTGGCTGTACGGGATGTGGGATGGCTTCCCTCCCGGGCCCTGGGAGGAGGCGGAGTTGGGCTGGGGGCCGGAGTTCTGGAGGAAGGCACCCGGGACCCCCGCAGAGAAGCTAAAGCCCGGGTTCACCTGGAGGCCCGCGAACGGCACAGGGGGGGGGATGACGTAGGCCTGCGGCGGGAAACCTGGCAGGGGGGAGAATCCGTCAGTGTGTGGATTCAGGTGGGGGGGATGTGTGTGAGTCTGAGTGGGTGTCCCGTGCCGTGTTCCAATATCCATACTAGCCGTACTTACTAGCCTAAGTTTGAGTACGTAGGGCGTTCCGATTCAGATCGGGCGAAAAATAAGTGTACTGAAAGGACCCGGATGGTGTACTCAAAACGGTCAAATCGCGAAGTGCGTGGCGATGTACACTTTTCGTACTCAACGGCAGCCATTTTTCACTACGTAGCGGAAGAGGGCGGAGCCAGGCTGAGCCAAAGTCGGCCCATTTTCCACCAAGCCTGCATTAATTGAGTCATTTTGTAGTTTTATAGCTTTTTATAGCTACTAGGCGTAAATAGTGCAACGTTCAAAGCGGGATGTTTATTGCGGGGGAGGAGCTGCGGCGGCAGTCGTGATCGTAATTTCCGGTTGGTGCACCACGGAGTATTCGATTTGGAACAACACTGTCATCCGAAAATTAGCGCACTTAGTGAGTGCGGATAGTGTACTTCGTTTCAGTGCACTCATGGAAGTATGGATATCGGAACACGGCACAGGTGTGTATCCGGTGGGTGTGTCCGGGTGTGTATCCGGTGGGCGTGTCCAGGTGTGTGTACCTGGTCGGCTGGGTAGAGGGGGGAAGGCTCCAGGGTGGTGGATGGGGATGAACTGGGAGGAGCAGGTGGTCTGGGGCTGACTCACAGGGGTCTTCCTCTGGTCAGGCTGACCCTTCACCTGGACACACACACACACACACACACACACACACACACACACACACACACACACACACACACACACACACACACACACACACACACACACACACACACACACACACACACACACACACACACACACACACACGCCATCATCAAAACCACTTGGGAGTTTCTAATTAGAAAGAACCAGGCAATGCTGCTCAACCCCCAGTTTAAAATCATACCAACATGGCTGCCAAAAGTGTTAACGTTAAGAAAAGCTTTACCTTTAAATCACAGTATTATTTTAATCCCACCATGCCTCATGCCTTTTCGTCTCCCTGGCGTTCCGTACAAGCAATACGAGCCCGACCCGTCCCCTCTGGCCCCACACAAGCGCGGCGTGACGGTACCTGCTTCCCGGCGTCGCACGCCTTGTCCTGCAGCGTCCTCTTGGCCTCACACTTTCTCTTGCCCTCCCTCTTGGGCTCCGCCCGCCCGGCCGCGCCCACGGCCTTGAGGGGGGGGTCCCGGGGGCGCTCGGCGTGTCCGGCACGGGCGGGCGGCGCGTCGCGGCTCGGCTCGCGAGGCTTGATGTTCTCCTTGAAGGTGACCACGGGCCGCTCGCCAGCGTCCGGGCCGGGGGCGGGGCCGCGGCCTGCCGACAGCACCGACTTGAGGGTCCTGTTGGCGGCCGAGTCGTGCGCCTCGCCGTTGGACGACTCCTGCAGGACGGGAACCTCCCGCTCCTGGGACTCCGGGACCGGCAGACCCGGGAGGTCGCTGAGGAAGAGGAGCTGGCCCTCGTCGCTCGCCTGGTAGCGCATCAGGCTGCACCGCGGGACACGGCAACGTGGTTACACATCGTACGATCACCATCACTAAGTACTAGGGATGCACCGAATTTTCGGCCACCGAAATTTTTCGGCCGAAAATGGCCCAAAAGCACATTTTCGGTTTCGGGCCGAAATACTTTCATCACCGAAACAACACGGCCAAAACAGAAATTTGTGATGACGCAAACAAAAAGCGCGGCCAGCCCACGCTTGTCTGGATAAGCGCCAATATGTTTGCGGTGTGGACGTTTTTCAATGTTTCTAAGAAAGACCCACGTATAACGACTTGCAAAAATTTCAATGCCTTGATTTTAATGAAGTTAGTACAGTCATAACCATACATGCAATGGCACTAGGGTTGCCGCGGAGTGGACATTTTCACACCGAGTGATACACGGGGGTTTGTTTACCGCCGTTGCTATGGTTACCAGTCTTGCGTGTTCCAATGCAATATTAGGTAGCCTATTAGGTTTGTGTGTGTGTGTATATATATATAGGCCTATAGATATAGATATATAGATATGTACACACACACACACCTAATAGATAGGCTACCTAATATATATATATAAAACAAAAAAAAGCAACCCTAAATTGTACTAATAATTGGCATAATTTCTTCGGTGTTTGGGTTTTCGGTTTTCGGCCTTGGTTTCCTCATTTTCGGTTTTCGGTTTCGGCCAAGAATTTTCATTTCGGTGCATCCCTACTAAGTACCACAACGCATCGCATCATCACTAGCTTAGCACCACATCGCAATGTGTACAGCTTTAATAATTTGCCAATAAAGCTGTCGATGAATGAGAGACAGGGATAGAGAGAGAGACACACACAGACAGACAGACAGACAGACAGACAAGACAGACAGGCAGAGAGAGAGAAAGAGAACGAAGTTGAAGAGGGCTGGTGAACAGAGAGGGGTCAGGAGATGAGAGACAAAGAGACTGACAGAATAAGAGGCGAGTAAGAGAGAAAGAGACACACAAAGACCTAATAAGAGGAAGGGAAGACAGACAGTAAGAGAGGGAGACAGTTACCAGGGAAGGGTGTCAGCGATCCATCTCCCCAGGCTGATGAGTCTGTGGTGGCGGGGTTGGAGGGCGGGGGCGTCCCCATCCAGCAGCATGCCCTGGTGGCCCTTACTGAAGTCCAGGGTCCTGAAACACACAGACTGGGTCACTTTCCCACTGGCTAGCCCACCATGAAATAAGTAAGTATGTGTGTAAGTGTTTAAGTGTCTAAGTGTGTGTGGCGCGCGTACCTCAAGGCAGGCCTGAGGGCCAGGAATCCCTGCAGCTCAAACTCCTCTGGCAGGGGATTGACTGGGAGACACAAACAAAGAAATAATAATTTAGAACTTGGGAGGATAATTCACAAGTCTTGCACATAGATAAGCGTAATAAAGATCTACAACGCTACAATATACAAGAACACTAGATCGTCTTCAGCCAGCAGCCCATGTTATCGTCATCACGGCTTTGCTATAAGAACTGAAGATGCTCCTCACCAGCAGATGGCGCCATGATTTCCTCACATGGCTGGAAGCTGTTGAGGATGGAGACCAGCCAGGGCCAAACGCTGGGGACCGAACACACAGCAGCATAAGAACCAAAACATCTCTAATCTAAAACTCACACACCGCTTTTTGTTTTGCCGTCCCCTAATTAGATGTGTTTTTTTGGTTGAACCCTCTAATGTATCCGTGGCCCCATTCTGTCCCTAACCCGGTCGCTTCAAGCCCATGTCTTTTGGCGTACGTTCCCTTGTCAAGCCCTCCCTGTCCAAAAATAAAGTATGATTGACAGCAGCAGCACCTGTTGCATGAACCTCAGCAAGAGGTGCAAATGAAAATCCCTGCGGTTCAACGCAAAGCGTCTTCAGTCACTGAGCGGTTATTAGGGTATCCCCCCTGCTGGTCGATGCCTCTGAGGCGTTGTTAAAGCCCCACCGAGGGTAGGGCACATGTGGTTTGAACGCGAGAAGGTCTCTTACTGCTGCCTCTGGTGCAGGGCTCCCTCCTGGAAGACGCTGGGCCGCAGGCGGAGCCAGTCCAGAGACACCTTGACGGCTGGCAGCGGACACTCGCCCAGCAGCTCTCCCTGGTGCTGGTGATGGTTCAGCAGCACCCGGCAGCACATCACGCCCAGGAAGGACACTGTGGGCGGAGGGGAGACACACAGTGACATCAGGTATTCTGGCCTTAATGACGTCATGGACGTGGTCAGTAATGACGTCATGAGCTCGGTGAGTAATGACATCATGAGCTCGTCAATAATGACAGTAAAGACATCACGAGCTTTGGCCAAAAACATATATTTATTTTTCATTCATTTACTTTCAAACCGAAAGGGTGTATCTGTGTCGGAAACAATACAGCATTTTGCAATGTACACAGTGGTTTATAAGTTAGGGGTCAGCAACTGGCGCTACAATATATCTGGCCCGCAATATTATTCTGAAAATATTGTTTTTTATTTAATTTTTTTCAAAAAATAAATGGCCCGCAAGACATCATATCTGGCCCGCAATATTATTCTGAAAATTATTTTTTATTTAATTTTTTTCAAATATCTAATATCTATATCTGTTAGCTTAAATGTAAAGGGCCGCATACAATGAACTTTTTTTTCCTTTCACATTCGTTTTTGAATTAAAATCCTGCTACTACTACTGTCCTATAGACAGTTATATACTGTTATATACATACAACAACCATCGCGAGCCAACATTATGTATTTTTGTGTGATACTGCACGCATTGAAAGGCAGGAGCTGTTGACAAAAGTCCACAAAAGATTTAAGACGCCAAGCTCTGAGACTTTGCTGTTTAACGCAAATAGAGTCTCTGATGAGGCTACTTCGCCTACAGCTCTTCTAACGATGAGTAGGCTAGGAACGGAGGTTTGTGTGTGTGCGCAGTCAGTCAGCACCCGCCATGGTGTGTGTATATGTGCGTGTACGCAGTCAATCAGCACCCGCCGTCGTGTGTGTGTGTGCGTTCGTGTGCGCAGTCAGTACCCGCCGTAGTGTATTGTGTTGTGTGAAGTGTTTTAAGAATGGTTGGCTGTTTTTTTAGGTCACCACTACTGCGCTCTCTCCAACATAAGGCCTTTCTACACAGCCAAGCCTTGGCACGCCCGATGATTTCACCGTCTTATCTCAAGTTTCCTGTGTAAAACTGAGGGGGTAAAATCCCCCGGTCGTCACGGCGCGGGCTTTCTTGGTTCACTGGATTAGGCGAGGCTGCACACAGAGTCTGGACCTCTTTAGAATAATATTCCCGAATGTTTTTATTTTTTCATGAATGAAGACACCCGCATGCAAGAATGAGTTCACGTCTTGAGTGTAGGCTACAAACGCAATTAACTATTTACAAGTGCAAAAACGCCAACATATTCTTTATTTTGCTGACCACTTGTTTTTTATCCCGACAAAAGCCTCGTAAGGACAGTTCCTCTGCGTCTCTCTCGTAGATCGCACCATCTTTCAACGTCTTTGTTTATACTGCATCCCCTTCTCTCACATGATCAGCAGCTCGCGGATTTCCCTTTCTCTCCCGTTAGAACTGCTCATGATGATATCGCCGCGTTCTGTGTGGAGACAGTGCAGCAACACCTCTGCCCAAGTGGCCGACCCCTGCCCTAAGTGGGGTGTGGTACATACCAAACAGGCCAAGGAGCTGGGCCCAGCTGGTGAGCTGGTCCGGGCTGTAGGTCTGCTCGGTGCCCTCCAGACTCAGGTCTCTCAGGTGGTTCAGGTCAAACAGGTTGATTACCGTCAGGTGAACCAGCTGCTGGGAGCTGAAGGCTTTCTGCAGAACCAGCCTCTGTAGGGGGGGGGGGGGGGGGGGGGGGGGAGAACCAGGATATCCACATTATAACCAGGAGGACCACATCACAACAAGAAGAACCACATTATAACCAGGAGAACCACATCAAAACCAAGAGATCCACTTTATAACCAGAACCATATGATACAACGGAGAACCACATTAGAACCAGGAGAACCGCAATATAACCAGGAGAACCACATCAGAACCACATTATAACCAAGAGAACCACATTATAACCAGGAGAACCACATTATAACCAAGAGAACCACATTATAACCAAGAGAACCACATTATAACCAAGAGAACCACATTATAACCAAGAGAACCACATTATAACCAAGAGAACCACATTATAACCAGGAGAACCACATTATATCTAGGAGAACCACATTATAACCAGGAGAACCACATAAGAACCACATCAGAACCATATTAGAACCAGGAGAACACCAACAGAACTAGGAGAACATAAGAAGTAGGAGACCCACAACAGAACCTTTGGCACCAGAACCAAATCTGAGCAAGGATAACCAAATCACAACCAGGGGAACCACATCAAAACCAGGGGAACCAGAACCACTTCACAACCAGGGCAACCCCAGTAGGACCACATCAGTGGTCTGGTCACCAAGCCTATGTTTCCTTTCTTTGCCCTGTGCTTTTACTGCTGTGATAGATCATCTAAACTGTTTGTCTGAATGTTCTTATCTTCTTCTTATCTCATCCCTAATTTCCCATCAGGGAGTGATAAAGAACATTGCTGCCTCCTGAGCTCAAGGTCTGAATGCAAAAAGTTAACAACAAACGTGACCTGCGGATCAAAGGGTTCATGTGACTCTGGCAACCGTTTAAAAGACCAGGTAGGAAACATGCAGGTAGGAAGGAATCAAGGATACACATGGGAAGGAGGTATGGTGGTATGCAGGTGGCAGTTAGCAAGTAGGCAGGTTGAAAGCAGGTAGGAAGGAATGAGGTAGGAAGAGAGGTGTCGGGAAGGAACGAGGAGCTTTCGTTCGTACCTGGAACTGCTCCTCCAGCTTCTCCCTCAGATGGCTCAGCTTGTCCGGGCTCTTGTTCAGGTACACGTGGCCGTGGAACTTGATGAAGGCCTTGATGAAGTCTGCCACGTTCCACTTGTTCTTCACCTCATCACGGCTAGTGGAAGGGGGGGGGGGGGGGGGGGGGTGGAGACAAGTCATCAAACAACAACAACTCACCACTTAGGCAGGACAGTGCAGGGGCTAAGTTGGTGGACCCCCATCGCAACACAACACACTGAAGCGGTTTACATGCACCTCTCCCGATGGATAAGAAAAAGTAAACATGGGGGCAGGAAAGTGACACGGTGTTGGACTCCTTGTCCAAGAGCGACCCGTGTTTGACCCCCCCTAGCCAATCTCTACGTGGAGGTATCATTGAGCAGAACACCCTTGCACCTCCTGAGTGAATGCAGACACATGATAGGTAGGGATTAGGCGGTGGATTCAGATACATGATCCTGTCCACCCTACCTGTTCCTCATTGGCATGCATCTGAATTCGACACGTGACATATTGACAAAGGTGTAAGCTATATAGAACTAACTAGTGGCTTGTGAACGAACCGGTTTTGCGTGTGCTACAGGTGATCCTGTTTTACCCCCAGGTGGGATGCTAAGGAGTCACTATAAGCCAGCTCTAGAACGACATGGTGCTTTGGGAGTTCGTCAGCTGACGGAAAAGAGGATAAGGAATTCGCTTTAGCGCCAAACCTTAGGCAAGGTTTCGAGTTTTAAGGTCTATCCTTCAACGCCAACCGGGGGGGAGCTGAACGAAGAATTCCACGCTCAACTCCATTGTAAGCATAGGACTCATAAGAATCCCACCCTGTGAAGGTGTGTGAGCAGTCAGAGCAGCGCCAGGTGAAGGTGTGTGAGCAGTCAGAGCAGCGCCAGGTGAAGGTGTGTGAGCAGTTAGAGCACACCAGGTGAAGGAGTGTGTGAGCAGTCAGAGCACACCAGGGGAAGGAGTGTGTGAGCAGTACCTCTCCAGGGCCTTGGACAGGGCCTTCTGCAGGTTGGTGGAGGCAGCGGGGAAGGGGAATTTGACGGCGATGCTGCGGCAGTAGTAGAAGATGGTGGTGAGGTGGTCTCCCTTGGAGGAGGCCAGGATGGCCAGCTGGTTATACGGCTGACCTGTGGACCGACACAGAAGGGGGAGGGGGTCACGTTACTAAAGTGAATCACCCGGTCGATAGCGGCCCGATGTGGTACTGGGACGTGAGAAAGTTTGATGAGCCTGAGCAGGGCTCCAGACTGCGACCAAATGGTCGCATTTTGCGACCAAAATCTGTGACAGTGCGAGTAAATCTTTAAGTCAGTCTGTGAGCAAGTAACCTTTTCTTTTTTTTCTTTTGTGCTGACAAATTTACAGTCCACCAGGGCCTTACTGCAGGATGGTGGTGGAAGGACAGCGGGAAGGGGAATTTGGACGGCGATGCTGCGGCCAGGTAGTAAGAAGATGGTGGTGAGGTGGTCTCCCTTGGAGGAGGCCAGGATGGCCAGCTGGTTATACGGCTGACCTGTGGACCGACACAGAAGGGGGAGGGGGTCACGTTACTAAAGTGAATCACCCGGTCGATAGCGGCCCGATATGGTACTGGGACGTGAGAAAGTTTGATGAGCCTGAGGGAGATTTTACATGGATGGTTGGGGTGCTGGGGTCCAGAAGAACCAACATCGTTATTAGGTCCGGCGCCTGAAATAACCTTGCTGGACTAGCCGACAGACTACAGGACGTTGCGTGTTGTGACTAGTGTGCGCAACATCGTTATTAGGTCCGGCCTGAATCACCTTGGTACTAGCGACAGACTACAGACCGTTGTACTGTGTGGCACTGTTACAGACCGTTGTACAGCCTGGCACTGTAACAGACCGTTGTACAGCCTGGCACTGTAACAAGACCGTTGTCCAGCCTGGCACTGTAACAGACCGTTGTAGTGCGTGGACCTGGACATGCTGGTGATACAGATTGAGGAGCATGAGCACATGGTGGGTAATTTACCGTTCGAGGGCACCAGCTGGGCTGCGTGGCGGTAGTAGGACTCCGCCTGGCTGGTCTGGTTACGGTAACGAGCTGCAGGCACATACACATTAATAAGTGACCTTATATAGATCTGTCTACCAGCCTACCATCATACATCTACGTGGACACTCCCACTTGTGATGTCACTACGGCACAGGAACAGTCAGAAATTCAAACGGCTTGTAAAGGCAAATCACACTCACACCTGGTAATAATAGGGGCCCTTTGGCTGCAAAAACCAAAGTTGACTACATAACCCCCCCCACCCCCACCCCCCGTGCCCGCCCTCATTTGAGCCTCTTGCTTAGCTGCTCCCAGTAAGCAGGCAGGAGACTTTCAGAATTAAAAAAAAACGCAGTAACAGTGTTCTGTCCACCCAGTGGTGCCAATGTGTGACGCTCACTAGCGTAGCCAAGCTAGCAGGATGCCGTGAGTGGGAGGGGTTTAAGGAGTGGCGGTAGTACCATTCTTGCAAACAAAGAGAGGTAGAGGCAGGCCAGCATATTTTATTTGTATAATATCCCTCATAGGATGTGATTTTATTGATAACATTATTAAAATCTCTATCGCACTGCCGACAGATATGTCCGAGTTATTAATCATTACAATACATGTGTTTCTGTGTATAAAAGGGATTTAGAGCGCATCTATATGTATAAATGTAAAATGTTTATATAGTGTGTTTATATGTTTAAATGTCTCGGTGTACGTCAGTTACCTATATCTCCCAGGTGCACCAGGCAGTGCTGGCAGATGTAGGAGCAGGAGCTGCTCTGTGGCGTGACGATGCCACTGCAGACCCCCTGCTTGTTGCTGATGATGCCCAGCTGAGAGGAGCGCACCCTGCAGGGCAGGTCCACGTTGAACACCGTGCACAGCTCCTGGAGCAGCTGGGAGAATCAGGGGAAAGGCTCGGTTAGAATTGGTGGTGCTGTATAGGAATTCATGTCGGGGGGGGGGGGGGGGGGGAGACCAAGACAAACAAACAGACAGACACACAGACAGACAGACCGACCAAGAGAAAGACAGAGAGAGAGCCAGACCAAGATGGACGGGGAGAGAGACACACACACACACACACACACACACACACACACACACACACACACACACACACACACACACACACACACACACACACACACACACACACACACACACACCCTTTTAGGTTGTCACAACTATAACAGGAGGATGAGCAGCGTTTCCACGGTAACTGTTAAGTGTCTTCAAACAATAATAACAGATGGAGCAGTTGGAGATGTTGAAATATATCTTAACACTTTAACTTTTTTCAATTGGATAAATTGACTCCAATTAGGCTCTCTTACGCTCAAACAGGGCACTCAATTCTCCGTCTTCCTTATTAATCTGAACGATGTGTGTTTGTTTACGTGTGCGGGTATACCCATGTATGTGTGCATGCCTGTGTGTGTGTAGTCCTTACCTGTGTGTAGAAGCCGCTGGCGGCCTCCAGGAACAGGGCCAGGTTGGCCTGCACCTCGCTGCGGTTTGGGTTGGCCCGGTTCTTGGCCTGGCTCTGCAGGGTGGTGATCTGGTTTTTAAAGGCATGGTTCCACCTGTCCACCACACACACGCAAATGTGACTTACATAGCAATACTTGATGTGCACAGCATACGCAGACACAATGTCTGACATTGTGTCTGCGTACATCCTCTAAATATATAAAACTCTCCCTTAAAGAGAGTAAACCCCAAAACACTATTTGTTTTAAAAGTGGTCATTTGTCTTATTTGATCGACAACGTAGTCATCGATGCCATTTTATAACTGCTACTGAAATAAGTCCCCAATTTAAAGAGAAAAAGGGGAAAAAATCCTATGTTTTTTGCAATTCTTCAACACGTGTGAACATTTCACTCTGCTGTGAACGTAGGTGGGCTTCATTTCCTGAAGCCATGCGCTCTCCTCCGAGGTAGTCTGACGTCTCGACCAAGAGGCACAGGCGGTGCAGTTTGTGTGGACATGTGGAGCTCTTTCTTGGCAGCGGTTGACTGTGTTGTCCGTGAGAAAGATGGGCTTTTCTGAAAACTTTTTTATATTTCCACGGTGTGTGTGGATGATGAAGCTCCGTCTGAGCATCAATGTATTTAATGTCCGCATCCAACTGAGGGTCAGGCTTCCCGGACATATAGCGCTACGGTGTGTGGCAGATTGCCTATACAACATTGCTTATCATAACAGTTACATAACGGAACTAAAAAAGTATCATAAAGTTGGCATTGGTCGTAACCACTGGGATAACATGCCTTCCACTTTCATAAAACTCGCAGCCCAAAACACATTTTTTTAAATCACATAGTTTTCAAATTCTATCTGAAACAGTGGCGGTTTAAATACATTGTTATTTATTTTTCATTCACCAGAATATTCCAGATAATAATATGAAGGGGTTAGGGTGTTTTAATTTATTCGACTTGGTCGGATTAGCAAATCAAATAAGATTATCCTGTTGTTCCGTTTCCCTCTAAATGCGTCTTCCGTCTCCGTCTGACTGACCACCAATAAATGCGAATCGGCTGTGAAATATTGCTCTAACAGTACGTTGTCATCTGTTCAAGAGGAGCTCCTTACAAGTCCTGCTCCACTTTCTTGTCCAGGGCGTACTCCAGGTCGGTGACCAGCATCTTCTGGTACACATCCTGGAGGGCCTGCCTGGACGTCCACACCTCTGCTGCTCCCAGCTTAGAGTCTGCTGGAGAAAGGGACAACAGATCAGGGTCTGGTTCAGTCCTTTGTGGTCAGGTACATTGAAGACATGGCACCGGCAACTTCCAAACATACTAGCATTAAGCTTATACACCTGTAAGCCCTGAGTAACATGACAAAGAAACTATACTACGCACAACCGACACACCATGTTAGACATATACTCAAT
Source organism: Melanogrammus aeglefinus (assembly GCA_900291075.1). Taxonomy (NCBI): domain Eukaryota; kingdom Metazoa; phylum Chordata; class Actinopteri; order Gadiformes; family Gadidae; genus Melanogrammus; species Melanogrammus aeglefinus. Next base: position 20,767 of record OLKM01001656.1, read on the forward strand.
AATGTTAGAGAAAATTGAAATAAAAGAAATACCCCGCACAGACACAGGTCTCTGGACTGAATGGTTCGCTTTATGTACTTTTTAAAATCACATTTCCCACACTGGCACAGATCATCAAAAAGAATACGCTTTCAAATGCCGTTCTCTTTTCTTAATGATTTTGTGGATTTTTATGAAAGGTCAAAGACATAAGTCCACTGGTATTTTGTTTCTCCCTTAATTGAACATGTAGGTCTTTGTTAAAGGCTATACAAAGTAACACAATTAAAAGGCAAGCAAAACAACAACGCATACATCAATTAAATAGTTGTAAACATACCAGTCATGTCAGCTTTCAGGGCCTCTGCCTGTCTGCTCGGAGGCAAAGTGAAAAATATAAATGACAATCAACATGTATATCCAATGAGATCCAACTTCCTCATCATATCCAACTATACTAGTAGTCTAGCAAGCTAACTGCTCTATAAAGAATGGATGATCGAATAATGTTGTCACCATGAGAGCTTCGGTAGCCACACTCGTAAATTAATGCAGATAATCAGGGTAAATGGCAGGGGGTGTTGTCAGTATCCAGACCACGCAGACATTGAGATGTTACAGTAATATGAAAAGGTAAACATGGGACCCTCACCCAGCACACAGATCGCCAGTCCAGACCTCGCAGGACGAGACGCGTTTAGCGGCTTCACATTCGTCCCGCCAAACCCCCACGTCCAGTCACAATCAACAATGAAGAACCTTATTATATCGTGTATAAGTCTACTCCACCAATACCACCCATCCCAAGATGCTAATGCTAACCTGACACACGCAAAATATAATGCAAGCTAACATTAGCAAGTTGGCAACAACACACAAACCAGCCAGTCTCAGTGTGACCCCGTCATGACCTCGGCTACAGCAACATAACAACATGGGACATACTGGCAGGACACCCAGGGCGAGATACCTGTCGCAGGTTCCACTGTAAACAACCACGAAGACCCCCGCTAAACGCCAGGCGCAATGGTAGTGCTGCTACACGGTGGTAGCTAGCAGGGGGCTGGTCCCCGGGCTAGCCACACAGCTAGCAGTTAGCCACACAGCTAGCCTTTAGCCACACAGCTAGCCATTAGCATCCCAACCAAAACAAGTATCGGTATGAGGTAACTGATCAAGACCCTCTCGCTGGGCAATATGGAAACGAAGTGTATGGGTGACGATTTACCGTAAATATTGAGCGCAGAGGTTCATCCTGTCCGATCGTCTGTCTTTCAGACAACGACTGGCCAAAATCGTAAAGCTACTCCACCCAGCGCCATATTGTTACTCTGTCTGTGTGTCTGTGTGTGTGGGTGTGTGTGACGCTCCGTCACACAGGCAACCTGGAGGGAGGGGGCGGAGAAGTGTGCGTGCGTGTGCGGGTTGTGCTTGTGGATTTACGTGTGTTTTGTGTGTGTATGTTTGTGGAATCAATGATACGAGGTATGGATGTGTCACTGACGTACTAAAATGCTGAAAATTATTTTAAAATATAAATATTTGCATGTGGTCAATCTTCTTTGAGGGTATAGACCAATTTTACCAAACAGAAGAGGACGCCTGATATGTGTATTTGGTGGCGGGAGATTGCGAACGTATAAATAGGCCTACATTTTTATTAAATGAATAAATAAATTGATAAAAACTTTTGTTAGGGCTTTTTATCCCTCCATGGAGAGGAAAGTGGCGAGAGACAGAAAAGTATGTCAAGGGAGAAATGTAGCATCGCAGGTGGGATGAACTCGTTATGAGTTGTCGGATGACAATTTTGTTTTACAACATGACTCGGAGAGTGGTAAATGTTCAACACGTGGTTTATTCAGAGAAAGAATGTAAAAGAGCTGGCACTCCGGAGGTGGTTCATGAAGCATCTCTCGAAGACAGAACTGCTCTAAATGACAGGTAAACCTCTGTCTGTCGGTCTGGGCGGAATGAGGCCGTGCTCGTAGGGTCTGCCTCATCTCAAACCCATGAAACTGCATATGGTGTTGTGTTGAACACTCTATGCAGAAGAAGCTATTTAGGACTAGTGTTATCACTAAAAATAGGTGGTCCAATCACAATACCAATACCGTAAGGTTTTTGTATTTAAAAAAAAGAAAAAAGATTCGGAAGGCCTAAGTGATCGGGTCACACGGTGATCCCATTGAAAACGTAAAAAAAAAAGAGATTGTGTGTGTTGTGTTGTATATCCTTTATAGACGGAATTGACCATATCAATGTATTAATCAATTCTCTTTCCATGTTATTTTATATTTGATACATTCATGTTATTCAACGTTTTGTTATTAACCTCTGCAGAGAATGAAGGATGGAACACATGATACTGCCAGGACTCCTCCTGACCTATGACCTCTTCCATCACCATCATAAACCTAGGACCTCGCCCCGGTAGAAGACGTGAGTCTGCACGCCATCGCTCCTCTTCACACGGTCTCATCATCGCTGAAGGTCCGTTGCCGATGTGCTTTTTCCGCCCGCCCTGAGCCCCTACAGAACTTGTTTTCGGCCGGCGCTGTAGCCACTCCCCCCCCCCCCCTGCCCCTTTCCTGCTGCTAGACCTTCCCCACTAACGTGGCGGACCCCATTCCTCCGGCGTGGTCCCTATGCTGGTCCTCAAGTCCCCGCTGCAGATCTACCAGCACCGGGAGGTGCTGCGGGGAAGACCCTGTCCGAGCACAACACCGCCTGGATCAGCAGGGTCTTCCTCTTGCTCGGGCAACAGCTCTGAGAGGTGGGGGATGAACAAGCTGACAGAGGTGAAGCACAGGAGACAGGGAGGCCTCCTCCAGCTGGACTCAGAGGAGTTCTTCTAGAACCTTCTGACGCTGAAGCCCACAGCAACTTCAGCGTCAGAACGGGGAGGAAGGTCTGGACACATGAAGTGGTCTGGTTGGTTTGATTAGACTCAATGGTTTCCTCAGAGCGGAGTATATTAAGGAATCACAAGTGATGTTCTTCAACTATGAACGTTTTTTTTTTACTCTTTACCTGTTTTGAGAACCCGTTTCTGCCCCATCTGTCAACACATCAACAAGTCCATCGTGTTTAAAGGCCCTCTATATCACCACCAGGGGTGATGATGATCAGCCATGACGAGATATTTCTTGTTCCACCCTTTAGTGACATCACACATGGGAGTGTCAAGATGTTGGAAAGATCAGGCTGTCAGGTGGTTCGGTCCACTGGGGGGGCTGGTCGGCTGTCCTATGTAACCCTAATCCCATTTGGAAGTCAACACCCATACTTTACACCTATTTCCTCCCTCTCAAGGAATACTTCATGTCAGAGTGAGGTACATTTGGACAGGGTTGTATTCAATTAATAACTATCATACGTTATTCGCCATTTCACTAATCCCTATTAGTCATTTAGCAGATGCCTTTGTCCAAATGTTAAACTATTGAGGAGCAGCTATGGAATGAGGCATTTTGCTCAAGGAAACCACCAGTTATTACAGGCTGCTGACTTTGGGCATCAAACCCAGAACCTTTGAACCCCAGGCAAAAGGTTCTGGCTTGATCCAATGTTCGGGGTGATGCTGTCCCATTTAATCCCAGATTACCACTGGCAGGCTGGATGAACGGCTGTGATGCCTTGCTCAATGGGTGTGGAGCCCTAGGTACGGTGGTCTCACTGTAGTGCTTGTAGCATCGATGGCATCTCTTCCACATTCTGCCAGCGGACGGGGGTACATGCGCTGGTGGGGTTAACCTGCAAGCGCAGCCGAGCATGGGACAATCTGAGAACATTCAGAGTTGAGTTTAGTCTCTGTGAGAACCAAAGCCCACGACCACAACATCCCTAGCCTCAACGGTGACCTTACCATCAACACACTCAAAGTGAAACATTATTTTTGTAAATCTGCAACATCTCTACTGCTACTACGATATGGACCTACATGGAAGGCCATCATCATCTGACACATTTGCTGCAAATTTCATGGCTTTCGTTTTGACTAGTACTGACTTTCGTTTCAGTTTTTGAATTCATTGTATCGTATGCGTGTTGGTATTCAGAGCAGCACTCATTGGTGTTTTCTTCGGTGTGTGCGTGCGTGCGTGAGTGCGTGCGCGCTTGCTTGCGTGCGTGCGTGCGTGTGGGCAGTGTGCCTTTAAAGGGCTCCGGGATGACGCGCGAAGGGCTGGTGTAAGTGCCGCAGCCGAATCAACCTCGCCTCTCTTGCGCTGCGTCGTACGGGCTTCAACAGCAACAACAAGAGGACTGCGAGGCGCTATCCGTGGACATACACCGCGCACTACACCCGTCAGGATGACAGAAAACGCCAAAACCCACGTTATTCTGCTGTCGTGTGGCAGTTTCAACCCCATCACCAAAGGACACATCCATATGTTTGGTAAGACGAGGCTGATGGAGATGTAATGATGATGGAAGCGATGTGGTGCTTTTTAGACGGCCGGCCTGGGGACCCTTATGATCCTGAACTAAAATAAATCAAAGCTCTACGTGTTAGAACATCACGGTTATTTGTGTTTTGCTTTGACATACGTCATGGGTTGCTTTCCACCCGGGAGGTGCTGAAAGGGGCGATGTCCGGAGTGACGGAGTCGGGGAGTGTCAGGGTTGGCAGGCTGTGAGGCATATCTCTGTTGACGTTTCACGTGGGCTTCACATCGTTATGTCACGTCAAGCCTTTGTAGGACCTACTCTGTCGGATCGGTAGACGGGTGAACTGTAACAGTTATATTTTTATAGCCCTATACGAATTAACGAAACTTTGTGTTTAAGCGTCGGCGTGGAGCAGTTTCAAAATCAAAATCCCCAGAGAACACAAATGAATAAATAATGATTAGGCCCACATTGATTACAACCCTTTAAAGTGTCTTTTGGCGGAGGGATAGCGGGTTACGCAGTTATTTGTTCAGTTTGAGAGTAATCCGAGGCCACATGCTGAGAGACCTGTTTAATCAATTCTCTAAGTCACCTATGAATGGACGAGAGGTGCCCTGGTTGGCGGGTCGCTGGGAGATAGTGTGCTACCAAAATAAAAGCAGAAGCCGATGCGTGCCTGCCATAGGTCTATCGGAACAAGTTGAGACAACACGTTCACCGCTGCACGCGCTTGTGCGTGCGTGTGCGTGTGTGCGCGTGTGTGTTTGCAAATTGCTCATGACCATTAAACTCAACGGATCTATTAGGCCAATTTGCATATAGGCCTTGAATTCTATACAGCGCCTTAATGAGGCAGGGAGAAAAAAGCACATCCATGCCTTCTGACCTACTTTCTCTCTCCCTCTCTCTGTTTCTATTGGTTTACCTCGATCACTCTCCCTCACCGTCTCTATATGTATACCTCTGTCTCTCTCACTCTCTACCTTTTTTCTCTCTCTGTCTGTCATTCCCTCTGCCTGTCTGTCTGTCCCTCTCTCTCTCTCTCACTGTTTATATTATGTATATATTCCTCTCTCTCTCTCTCTCGCTCTCTCTCTCTCTCTTTCCTATTTCTATCTCTCTTTCTCTTTGTGTTTCTATGATGAAAGCAAAAGCCCTGTAACTCAGGCCAGGAGGCAGCCTGAGATACATATCAGTTACAAAGTGAGTTGCATTACATGGTTAGTAACATGGTTATTAACATTGTTATTTACTGTACTTACAGTTACATTTATGGTTACATACACAGTTACATATTACAGCCAGAAACCCAGAAGGATGTAATGCAATATTAAATGTAGCTAAGGGCGGCTTTATAGCTTAAGGAAGCTGTGTTTAATGAAGTGAGATTTCAAACATGGACACAACCCAACCCTACGGAGACTCATGCAGATTAGCTTTTCCGTTGCGAGGCCCGTCGGTCAAATTAATCAAATTAACGATGGCTTTCTCAGGCCTGGCCATGGTTCCCTGGCATGTCTCCATGGTAACCGGCAGCTCAATGGTTCCCCGGGTTAAAAAAGTTCTTCGGACGCCAGAAGAATCCGGCCCAAGACATGGAAGCAGCCAAGTCTGCTACTCAATGCTGTTCTAAACTGCTGTGGCAGGATGCTATGAGACCAGGGGTGTAGGCTGCTTTAGGCTGGGATTGTAGGCTGCTGTTTTGGGCTGTTGCTTTAGGCTTGTGTTCTAGTGGTACTGTAGACTGGGGCTGTAGTTCCGTCTGGTGTTGTAGGTTGTTGTTGTAGGCTGGTGTTGTAGGTTAGCAGTGTTGCAGGCTGCTATAAAACAGTGCTTTGAATCCAAGACAATCCAGTGGTGGGTGAGCAGGATTTAAGGTCTGGAATTCATTGCCATGCGATGCAAAGTCATTGTTGTCATGTGTTAACACTATGTTGTCTCCTGGGTGTTTGGTTGTGTGTGGGATTTTGTGATTGTGTATGGGGTTGTGTGTGTGTCTATGTGTGTGTGTGTGTCTATGTGTGTGTGTGTGCGTGTGCGTGCGTGCGTGCGTGCGTGTGTGTGTGTGTTTGTAGAGAAAGCCAGAGAATACCTTCACAAAACGGGCCGCTTCATCGTGATTGGAGGAATCATCTCGCCTGTGCATGACTCTTACGGCAAACCTGTAAGTACAAAAACACACAGACATCCAATCCTGTAAGTAAACACAATACACACACACATCTAACCCTGTCCGTATGCAATACACATCTCCAACCCTTTCAATACACAATTCACGCAAACATATAATCCTGTAAGTACACAATCACACACACGTCTAACCTTGTCAGTACATAGTTGTATGCACAAGTAAACAAACCCAATATAAGGGAACGCACATCTTATGCACATTAGTGAAGGTTCCACGTAGACATCATGAATAATGAATGGTTACACGATTAAACCAACAGCGATGAGTCAAACGGAGCTGGATCCATTTACAACCAACTTCGGATCTCATCTTTCATATAAAACAGGGTTTCTAATGGACCAACAGATGGATAGGCAGACAGAGAGACAGACAGACAGTGGTCCTATAAGCAGTGGGGGGGGGGTTTTTACAGCTTGTTTTCCGCACTCCATCTTCTCAAATTAATGCAGACCTTGTCCTAGTTTTTCTCCGCTGCTGCTGTGGGATAAAGATTGCATAGTTGCTGGAAGGGAAGCTAAATAATAATGATGGTGATAACTGTGAGATACAGAGCATAGACACTAACAGAAAAGCTAATTGCTAGGGGGTTAGGAAGGGCAGTAGAGAAATTATTGGTAGTCAATGAAAAGTAAACAAATCGAAAGCAAATCGAAAAATCCAGTTAATCAATTCAGCTCCTAAGTATTCATCAAACAAAGAAAATAGACCTGTCAATAACATCTTGGAATAATGTCCACCAGTGCACCAGTCCACCAGTCCTTGGTAAGCTCCCAATGTCCACCAGGAGAATAACTGTGGTTGTACTGAGCAGCTCCCAATGTCAACCATTAGAAGACTGTAGTTGTACCGGGCAGCTGCCAGTGTCCACCAAGGAAAGACTGGGGTTGTACTGGGTAGGCTTTATGATGACCTTCTGGTAAAATTACTTCCTGGTATGATGACCTCTTGGTTTGATGACCTCCTGTGTTTGATGACTTCCTGTGTCTCCTGCAGGGCCTGGTGCCCAGTAAACATCGCCTGACCATGTGCCAGCTTGCTGTGCAGTCTTCTGATTGGATCAGGTAGTTAAAGTTACCTATCAGATTACATCAATAGTTACCTTTTGGATTACATTCAGATTACAGTTACCTATTACATAATATTCAGATTACAGTAACATATGATACCGTGTTTGCATGGTGTAATGGATGTATAAATGTGATATGACAAGTGATAACGTGTGTGTAGAGTGGACCCCTGGGAGTGCTACCAGCAGACCTGGCAGACCACCTGCAGTGTCCTGGAACACCACCGCGACCTCATGAAGGTAAGACACCAAGCTACATGCTAATGGAAATATATGCTCAATATACACTAATTAAAGTACACCAATATATGAAATTAGCATGCCAACTATCACTGGAATGGGCCTACTGTGTCTAGGGTACAGTACAAACAGTGTCAGTACTGTACTGGTCCTGCAGGATCAAGGGTACAGTATTAGTACCTGTACTGGTCCTACCAGGTCTACTTTCAGGGTACAGTATCTGTTCCTGTACTGGTCCTACCGGGTTTACTCCAGGGTACAGGATCAGTACTTTACTGGTCCTACCGGGTCTAGGGCAAAGTATAAGTACTGTACTGGTCGTAGCGGGTCTAGGGTAAACCTCTCCCTCTCTCTCTTGCTCTCTCTCCAGCGAGTCACTGGGTGCATCCTGTCTAACGTAAACACACCCTCCTCCACTCCTGTGATTGGTCAGCCGCAGAACCAGGCCCCACCGGTCTACCAGAACCACAACAACTTGGCCAACAAACCCACCGCAGGTGAGTGTGCTCTGCGTGTTGCAAAACCTGTACTAGAATCAAGACTCCATTACCCATAAGCCCCTATTACCTGAAACTCTAAATTTGAAAGGACGAGAGAAGGGGACCTATAGCTGATGCAAAGGGAGAGGCTTTTAGATAGACAGGAGCATGAGGTAATTTCCTGTCATGTATTCAGGGCTTCACCGGCCCCATGTGAGACAGCACATCCTAATCATACTCCCCCATCAGACCCAGGAATCACTTCCCAAGTCCCTCCTTCCAGGCTCTGGTAGTACAGCAAGAAGGTCCGAATGGACAGATGGAAACCAACAGCCCAAGCAAATAATTTTATTTTTAAGATTTTGGTTTTGATTTTTTGTATTCAGACAAGAACACAAATTGTACGATGAAGATGTCTTGGAGGAAGTTATGAATATAATCATTTATCTGAATAGACAGTGGAAAAGCTTCAGCGACAAGGTAATTTGCGTGAAACCTTTACTTTGAAGCAAAGCACATGTGTGTGTGGGTGTGCTCCCTGTCTAGTCAAGCTGCTGGGGAAGGTGAGCGAGAGCCTGGGGAAGATGTGCTGTGCCCGACCCAGCATGGACCGCTTCACCTTCATAGGTGAGACACACACACACACACACACACACACACACACACACACACACACACACACACACACACACACACACACACACACACACACACACACACACACACACACACACACACACACACACACACACACACACACACACACACACACACACCACACACACACACACATACACCCCCCCACACACACACACACACACACACACACACACACACACACACACACACACACACACACACACACACACACACACACACACACACACACATACAAACATACTGCATACAAGCACACATAGTAGGGACAAACCACTCCAAGTGCTGAGTGACCCAGTTAAGGAGACGTGCACAATAGCTCTAGGAATCAGAACACAACCTCAGCCTTTACACTTTCCTCATAATACAACACAGGTTTCACCAGAACACGGACATAGTCCACACTTGGTTACCGTTTTATTACATTTCCCTTCCCTCCCCCTTTCAGATGAGAACGCCAACCTGGGACCCGCCATGAGGTATGAAGAAATTGGTAAGTGGATCCTACAACTTCCTCTTCCCCTGCCTCCAGTTCAACAAGACTCATTGATGCAATCCATCCATGAGTTCCTGTGGGTAGCTTGTGCTGGGTCCAGTGGTGCTAGCGTTCCCTGTTAGCCACTAGACCATTGTGTTTGTGTTTGTGGACTCAGCAAGATGTCTCCCTTGCCTGTATGTACATCCAGTAAACTTCTCCTGCCTGTGTGTGTGTGTGTGTGTGTGTGTGTGTGTGGTGTGTGTGTGTGTGCGTGCGTGCGTGCGTGCGTGCGTGCGTGCGTGCGTGCGTGCGTGCGTGCGTGCGTGCGTGCGTGCGTGCGTGCGTGCGTGCGTGCGTGCGTGCGTGCGCGCACACGCGTGTGTAGAGTTACGTATCCTGCTCCTCTGTGGAAGTGATCTTCTGGAGTCCTTCTGCATCCCTGGTCTGTGGAAGGACAGTGATGTAAGCACCCTTTAACTCCGCCCACCCCTCTTACCCCCCACCCACCCCCGCCTGCCTAACCCCACCCACCCACCTGCCTCCACCCCTTTAGTGTCCTCCGTCTTACACAAAGGGCTGAAACAAACAACATATTACTGGTGTTGAATGGCCACTACCTAGCGCCGCCAGTAGATGTTTGATCATCTGGAAAGATTAGCCTCCCAGTTGGTTCTGTCCAGCGGACAGAACCAACTGGGAGGCTAATCTTTCCAGATGATCAAACATCTACTGTGTGTGGACCCTGCTACATGTGATGTCACTAATTATAATGGCTGTTTCGAATTACACCTGGTGGTCCAATATAGGAACTTTAACATGGTATACAATGGGCTGCTAATGAGAACTAGGTTAACACTCTGTTGGTGTTTTACTCCTGGTCAATTCAGTGTTTTTCATTTTCTTTAACATGGTTGCATAGTTTATAGAGGCCATTGGTTTGATCAGCTACAAATTAATCAGTACATGTTTCAAATCCAATCCGGGCAACCACTTAAAGATCTCAGTGTGGTTTTTAAATTGACAATGTTGCACAATAAACATCTGGATTTAAGTGGAATGTTTCTACTCCAGTTAGTTTAATATTGTCTGATCCTATCTAGTTATATGAAAATTTAATTATGATATACTATACTATACGCATTTGGAGGGTGGGGCTTTACCCAGATACGAGCCATTTCGGGATGAAGAGGTTATTCAAATTCATAGAAAAGCATAAAAACAAACCATCGACCATGACACAACACAAGGAAAATGTTGTCTCATGTGTAGTAATCCCGGTCAGTTAGCATGCCTCACCTGCAGCGTGGAGCAGGAGTCGGGTGGGCCGGAGCAGTAAGGGGCCTTGTTGTCTCTGTTTCCCCCCAGATGGAGGTGATCGTCGGGGACTTTGGCATCGTGGTGGTCCCTCGTGATGGAGCCGACACGGAGCGTATCATGAACCACTCTTCTGTGCTCCGCAAGCACACGGTCAGAGTTCACCCTGACCCCCTAACTCCGAGCCAACCCTAGCCCCGAACCCTACTCAAACCCCATCCGCTCGCTCCTGACTTCTTACCTCTGACCAACCCCTAACCCCAAATCCAACCGTATTCATGCTTCAGGCACAGGGTCAGAGTTCACCCCAACCCCTGACCTCTAAACTCTGACCCAACCCTAAACCCGAACCAAAGGATAAGCCATAACCCCTGTTCGGTGAACCGCAAGTACAAGGTCAGAGTTAAAAAACAAATCTCTCCTAGAAGAGGGGGAAACCTTAACTCTACCCTCAATTTGAGAGAAAGTATGAATATAAAATATGAAGACCAAAGCAATGAGACAAAGTAAAAAAGAGATCGAGAGAGACACAGAGAAGAGGGAGAGACATAGAGAGGAGAGAAACAGAGATTAACAGAGAGAGAGAAAGAAACACACAGAAATGAGAGAGATGGAGAGAGAGAGTGATAGAGAGAGAATGAAATGCATAGAAATGAGAGAGAGAGAGAGAGAGAGAGAGAGAGAGAGAGAGAGAAGAGAGAGAGAGAGAGAAGAGAGAGAGAGAGAGAGAGAGAGAGAGAGAGAGAGAGAGAGAGGGGGGAGGAGAGAGAGAGAGGGGGGGGAGAGAGAGAGAGAGAGAGACAGAGACAGAGAGACAGAGACTCAGAGACACATAGAAAGGAGAGAGAGAGAAATAGAGAGTGGGAGCACTATAGACTAGAAGGGCAGCACTGGCCAGACCCTCTGTTTATCCTAATCAGATTAAGACAATTATTTGTCAAGGACTACTTTTCCCATAATCCCTGTGAAACACTAATCCTGCCCTTTAATCCCGCCGACACTGGTGTCGAAAACCAATTAGAGAATAATGGCATCAATTAGGATTACGAGCTGAGCGGTGAAGGAAAGAGTTTCCAGCTGACTGCAGTATTTAAATACAAACGAGTGGTCCTGGCATCCCTCTGGTCCTCAAACTGTAGTTTACCTCTTCTTTCCCACTCAGGAAAACATCATCATGGTGAAGGATGACATGAACCACCCCATGTCCATCGTCAGCTCCACCAAGAGCCGGTGAGTTTCACCTTTGACCTCCTGGACTCAATCAGTAGAACTGCTGGTATACAAATCTCCTGTACCGTAGCGCCTATATCCATTTTACCGACCGTTGTAAGCATTGTGTCATCAATTACTGGCTATGGTAGCCTGGCTGTTATCGATCTAATTTAACGAATGGCAAAGCTGTTTCGTCTGCATTAAATGCTGACTGCATGAAAGTGCACTCTAAAAGTGATGAGAAGGATTTCTACAGCATAACCTGGAGGCATTCCGAAATTCAGATGCCCTAACCTCTACCTGACCATGATTGACCTTTCTCTGAGTTAACTGGACATCCCTTTCGATAAAATAATAATCTAAATCACTGATCCTCCAGCAGGGGTAGAGGTTGCCCAAATCTAAGGGGTGGCCTGTGCTGGTTCTAGGGGGTGCTTGTAAGAAATAAATTTTGTTTCTCTATACCGATGTTAAAGTCGCAATATGTAACATTTAAACTAGTTTGTGTCTTAAAATAGCCTTGACAAATCTTTAGTCAATGCTGATCAATAGGGATTTCAATAATGACAACTAATTGATATATTTTTATATTTTTTATATAATATTTTTATATTTGGCCCACCTCTCTCTTTGTTTTCCAAGAATCGTACTACCGCCACCCAAACCCCTCCCACTCACAGCATCATGCCAGCCGGGCTATGCTAGTTATCGTCAAACATTTAGAGCCGGTCAGAGTGGAAACGACAGTTATTGAGTTTTTAGAATTCTGAAATTACCTGGGAGGTTCTCGATGTTACACGGTGCGACTTAAAATATGAATATTTGTTATATATAGTTTTGGGGTGGTAAATAAGACAGAAAAGTTTGCGAAATGTGGCTCTTTAATTCAAGTAAACTTAACCTTTGCTAAAATAAAAACATGTGCATTATCAAGAAGGTAAAGTGCATTGTCATTGTGGTGCTAAGCTAATTTGTTGTGTTATCATTATTGTGATTCTCAGGTGGTTTGTTGTGTTATCATTATTGTGATTCTAAGATGGTTTGTTGTGTTGTCATTATTGTGATTCTAAGGCAGTTTGTTGTGTTATCATTATTGTGATTCTAACAGCTGTAAAGCGTTTTGAGTGATAAACGCCCATTCACTTTCTATTAGACATGAGCGATAAAACGCTTAAGTGATAGCTTTAAAGCTGTAAATGAGAGTTCAAAACAGCTCAACTCTATGCAAATGAGCTAGTAGCGTTTTGGCTAAATGACCACAAGCCAATCGGAATGTAGATGTCTCTCGTCGGCGTGTGGGTGGTCCCAGTAAACATACGCGAGAAAACGCAATAGCGATATGAGCTTTAAATATTTTGGACAGCGTTGCGTTTTGAGCTATTTGGCGATTTTGCATCTTTTACAGCTTTTGATGTGAACGTACAGTTAAGGCGGTTTGTTTTGTTATCATTATTGTGATTCTAAGGCGGTTTGTTGTGTTGTCATTATTGTGATTCTAAGGTGGTTGGTTGTGTTATCGTTGTTGTGACGTTATGATGTGCTGTCGTCGTGTCTCGTGGTAGGCTGGCCCTGCAGCACGGAGATGGCCATGTGGTGGACTACCTGAACCAGCCCGTCATCGACTACATCCTGCAGACCCAGCTCTACATCACCGCCTCAGGATAGGCACACTGCCTACTCCCTCATTCCGCCCACATTATCCTAAACCCCCTCTTATCTCCCAACTGCCAACCCTTACTAACCCCACCCACATATTGCTTGACCCTGCCCACCAAACCCCACCCACTCTCAACGTCATCTCCTAACCCCGCCCCTTCCAGAACCACCCCTTCCAACAGTCCGGCCGTTACATTTGTGTCAAACATCCTCCCATGTTTGTTGTGCTGCACCACCACCAACCCCAAAAGCAACTAAGAACTACACCTACCCTGAGCATTTAACTTGAACTTCAAACGCTACAGCAAATATGCAACCAATACTTACAGAACTATACTTGTCAGAACTACAACTACTCCAAGCAGTCACACTAGAACTACACACCACCAGGAACAGTTACACCAGAACTAAATCCTAACACAAGCATTTGCATCAGAATTACAACCATTAGAACTACTACTCCCTCAAGTATTTACACCAAAACGACACCAGGACCACATGGGCTCCAGCCTGGTACCTTCCGTCTCAATGGTATAATCAAAAAGGCCAAGATTAACCGTCAATAATGGCTGACTTTGGTCCTCAATACTGTATACTGGCATACTAGTTGAGCTAGTGTTTAAGGCGTCGCTAACAACCATTTAATACAGTCAGTAGTTTATAAAAGGTTAAATAGTTGCTTTGCCTTCACCAATGTTTGACTGTCGGCACACGAGATTGTGCTTGATTGCAGCCCTGACACATCAATGTTAGGGAAGCTAATGCTATGTAACTGCTGTAGCTCTTGTGTGCAGAGTCACATGTGGTTGCCACTATCTTTAAGTAAATGCTTTTCTGGTTATTATTCCTGTTGCTCTCACCCAGAAACATCCTCACCCCAACTGTAACCAAAACTTTCTGCCACCCCACACCAATACTTAACCATATCTAACTTTTTAGCTAACCATACCCATCCGTAAGCTAATGCCATGCCATCTCTAATGCATTATGGGATAAACACAGAAAAAAAAAAGATTGGTATAGTTGCAGCCAATGTCTTTCCTTCCTTTCTGTGTCATGTGACGTACCATATGACCTATGCCTGGACAGTGAGGTCACCCGGAGAACAGGGGTATTGTTTGTTTTCGTTTGAGGATGTCGATGTTTTCTGTTAAATTGACCTCTGACCTCTTTAGCACTCCTCCTAGACTGCATGCCTAGATGGTTTGATTTTTGGCATGAATGTTTACTTACTCCGTAGAATATTATCTGTTGTGCAAGTGTTTAAATATATTTCAAAAACTATATGTATATATATATATATATATATATATATATATATATATATTAATATATATACATATAATATAGTGGGAACCTCATCCTACCCTTTTTTTTTCAACTTTATAAATGGATGTAAACATTATTATTATTTTTTTAATCTCTGTGGAACATAAATGTGAGGGACCGGCGTGGTCGCCCCACGTATCTGGGATACGGCAAACTGGGAATTCCGAGTGTGGGCAAAAATGAGGGCAATGGACAGAGGACTAAGAAAAAAGTGAAGTTTTAATGTCTCCAAAACATTCACACACAAACACACACACGCACACACACGCCAACACACACACGCACACACAGCACACACAACACACACACACACACACACACACACACACACACACACACACACACACACACACACACACACACACACACACACACACGTTACTCGGTCGCACACACAACTGCAGCACACACCTTCTTTCCACAAACACCAAATGACAAGGACGCTACGTCACAGAACGAAGACAAGCGCTGCTCCAATGTCGAGAACGCTCGGAAATCGGCGCCCTCTTCGCTGCGGTGAATCATGGTCCCCTAGTAGCTAGAGAATGCAACATAACTGAACAGAAAGTACATTGTGTGAATACTAAATAAACATGATACTAAACAAACAATCACCAAATACAATATATACCACACCTGTGCAGAACCTAAAGATATTTACAAAACAGCTGTTTCTATCAACACCCCCCTGGGCTATTCCCTGATACCTTGATCCTAAGCTCCCTTAGCATACTGCCCCCTACCGGGACGGAGGACCAATTCTATACCAGCCCAATCTAATGTATACACACACACACAATATAATAATAATAATAATAATTCCTCTAATGCGGGAAAGTGAGAAGGGGGAGGATTTCACCTTCTCACATTTCCCACCACCTCCGGAGTTTCGCCAACCGGATGGCGAGACAAAAAGTCTGCTACTCTATTCTGCCTTCCCGCTCGGTACTGCACTGTGAAACGAAATGGCTGCAGTGCCAAGAACCAGCGGGTGATGCGGGCATTGGAGTCCTTCATGCTCCCCAACCACCGCAAGGCGCGGTGATCAGTCTCCAGTGTAAAGTCTCTACCCAGCAGGTAGTATTTCAAAGTGTCTAGTGCCCACTTGACAGCTAGGCACTCTAGCTCGACTGCTGCATACCTGGTCTCCCTGGGGAACAACTTGCGGCTTACATAAGCTACAGGCTTCATGTTGTCCCCCTCCCCTTGAAGCAGTACTGCCCCAAGACCAACACCAGATGCGTCGGTCTGGACAGTGAAGTGCTGTTCGAAGTCCGGGCTCTGGAGCACAGGATCCTTGCAGAGCGCCCCCTTTAAGTCCAGGAACGCCCGCTCCTGCTCCTCCCCCCACTGTATCTTGGCGAAGCCTGACTTCCTGGTCAGGTCAGTCAAGGGAGCTGCTCGTCGGGCGAAGTCTGGCACAAAACGGCGATACCAGCCCACCAGACCCAGGAACGACCTCACGTCCTTCTGAGTCTTGGGGCGCTGGCATTCCTGTACCGCCTGGACCTTGTCCTTTTGTGGCCGAATCACACCCCGGCCTAGAATATGGCCAAGGTACTTCACCTCCTCCTTGGCTATCGCACACTTGAGGGGGTGGATGGTCAGCCCCGCCCGCTGGATGCGCTGCAGCACATCATCGAGGTGCCGCAGATGGTCTTCCCAGGTGACGCTGTACACCACAATGTCGTCCAGGTAGGCTGCCGCAAAGTCGTCTGTGCCCGCCAAGACGATATCCATCAGTCGCTGAAAACTGGCTGGTGCCCCCTGCAGGCCAAAGGGCATTACCAGAAACTGGAAAAGCCCCTGTGGGGTCCGAAAGGCTGAGCAATGCCTGGCCCTCCTTGGCCAAGGGCACCTGCAGTAGCCCTTGCATAAATCCAGGGTAGTGATGTGTAGACGCTTTTCCCAGGCGCTCAATCAAGTCCTCGAGCGGGGCATTGGGTAAGCGTCAAAGTGTGATTGGGCATTCACCTGGCGGAAGTCAATACAAAAGCGCATAGTTGCCATCCTTCTTGGGCACTAGCACCACCGGGTTACTCCACTCACCTGGAGACCTCTCTCATCACCCCAAAGCCAACATCTCCTCCACCTCGCTTTGAGGCACGGCAGGAGACGCTCAGGAACCCGGTACATCCGTCTGCGCACAGGGGTAGTGTCTTTGAGAGGAATGGAGTGTTCCACAATGGTCGTGAACCCCGGCCTTTCTTGGAAAAGGCCAGGAGGCAGAATCCCCGCTAGCTCCTTCTGCTGGCGGGAGGTCAGGTGAGACAGGTCCAGGGGGGAGGACTGCTGGCTGATGGGGAAGAACTGCTCTGGACCCTCCTCCTCTTCCTCTGCCACAGCCTGCACCCTGAGCTGCAGTTCCGGTGGCCTCTCATGCCACTCCTTCAGAAGGTTGACATGAAAGGTTCGCCTGGGTTTCCGTCTGCCAGGGAGGTTAATCTCGTAGGTCACCGGACCCATTTTCCGCACCACCTCGTAAGGCCCTTGCCACTTAGCAAGCAGCTTGTTCTCTGAGGTGGGCAGGAGAAGCAGAACTTTCTGGCCCGGTTGGAGGATCCTCTTCCTGGCAGACTTGTCATACCAGGTCTTTTGTTGTGACTGGGCTTGCTCCATGTTGGACCGCACTAGCTCAGTCATCTCCTCCATCTTGTTCCTCATTTCGAGGACATGAGCTACCAGGCTCTGGGTCATGGGCGTCTCAGGTCCCGCCCATGCCTCTCTCAGCACATCCAACGGGCCCCTCACCTGTCGGCCATAGAGCAGTTCAAACGGTGAGAAGCCAGTGGAGGCCTGGGGAACTCTCCCGGTAGGCAAGAGCAAGTAGGGCAGCCAGTGGTCCCAGTCCTTCCCATTGACTGCCACAAACTTCCTCAACATGCCCTTTAACGTTTGGTTATAGCGCTCCACAAGGCCATCTGTCTGAGGGTGGTAAGGAGTGGTCCGAATGCCCTTAATGCCTAATAATCTGTACACCTGCTTTAAGGTCTTTGAAAGGAATGCAGTGCCCTGGTCAGTGAGGACCTCCTGGGGAATTCCTACCCTCGAAAAAAGTTGCAACAGGGCCTGTGCTATTGGACGGGCTGAAATCCTGCGCAGCGGGAAGGCCTCGGGGTAACGGGTAGCATAGTCGCAGATAACTAATATATACCTGTAGCCTGTTTTGGTCCTTTCCAGGGGTCCAACAAGGTCCATTGCTATGCGGGCAAAGGGAACCTCTATTATAGGGAGTGACTGTAGTGGGTAAGGGCTAGTTCTCCTATTGCTAGTTACCTGGCACTCGGGACAGGTTTTGCAATACTGCTGCACATCGATATAGAGCCCTGGCCAATAAAACCTGGCTGCAATCCTTTCATAGCTCTTGGCATTACTCAAGTGACCTGACCAAGGTATTTTATGACCCATAGCTAACACCCGTTCTCTGAGCTGTTTAGGCACAACCAGCTGCTCTGCCCTGCCCTCTCCTGGCTGATGGTACAACAGCCCTTCTCTCACCCGGTAGCTCTCTCCCGACAAAGCTGGAGGTACCTCCGTGGAGGTCTCACCAACTTCCCTGACCTTGTCATAAGCTTTTAACAAACTCTCATCCTCTCTCTGTAACTGTTCAAAATTAACTGAGATATCACCCCAATCTGCCTCTGGTTCTGCAAGTGTAACTCACGCATTTCTCTCCACCGTGCCATTAGCCTATCCCGCCCTGACCTGCCATGCGGGTCTTTCTACCCCTTACTCTGCCAGGAGAGCAATTTCTCCTTCTGCAAAAGGCAATGTCCCTTAGGGTAGCTAGACTCAGCAGGCTCCCTCTGTCTCTTCTCCCAGTAGCCCTGCTCGGCTCTGGGACCGGGGTGACCACCACATTAACTGGCTTGCTGGCCTGCACCAGCTCTGGCAGAACCAGTATATCCTGGCCTATGACGACTGCATGGCTCAGCCTCTCTACCACACCAACAATCATCTGGTACGCCTGCCCTCTGACCTCCAGATAGACTTCAGCTGTGGGGTACTCATGTTCATCCCCATTAACAACACATAGAATCCTGAGGGCCTACCCTGCACAAAATCCCTTGCCTTCACTAGGTGGGGCTGCACTAGTGTTTGGGTACTTCCGGTGTCTAACAGGGCAGTGGCTTCCTTCCCATTAACTAGGACAGTGGTAGTCTGCAGTCTTCCCCCAAAACCTGTATCACCCTCCCCTGATCTCGGGATACAGCTATGGCCAGAGAGTCTAGGCTTCA